>JALBCR010004699.1:0-174890 GCA_030710515.1 Abscondita cerata | reverse complement strand
ACAATGGATGAAGAAGGTAATAGAAAGAAAGATAAGGATGAAACGGGAAAAAGAAAAATAATGAAACAATTGGGAGAGGGAAATAAGTGGGAACAGTTGGATAGGTTTAAAGAATTGTATTGAAATATAGAAAACGAATCCTTTGTTTAATTATATAAGAACAATAATATTTAATTTGATGATATATTTCTTTACTTTCCCTTCCTTGTAAATCGTACATACAATAGCTTCTCTCCATTTTTTATTTTTATTTTGTATATTATTCCTTTTAGTATATCTGTCATGTTTTTTTCTACGTACTTCTATTGCTTCGTTATTTTATTATTTTTCTGTTGTTTTAACTAGCATGTTTTTCTCTCTCTCGTTTTTTTCTATACTATTATTCTGTTTTTCTTACCCTACTCTACCTAGTCTCATACAACAATCCTCCCATTTTTCTCTATCTATTCACATTATTTCTTTTTTTCTTTCTTTGTTCATTCATTTTGCCATACTTGTTCTTTATTTTCTTTTCTTCCATTTTTCTTTTATATTCCTCCTTTTTACATTATTCTATGTATTCCTGTTTTAGAGCTTTGTACTTTTCTACACTTATTCTTTTGTCTTCTACCTCCTTCTTTCCTTTCTCATTTTTTTAAATTTTTCTTTATTCTTTTGCATTTTTGCTCAGCTTGTATGTTTTCTTTTTAGTTGCTTGCCCCATTTTATTCAATAAATTTTGCAAATCCTACTCCAACCTTTCCATTGTCTCATCCTCCTCTTCCATCTTCTTTTATACCCTTCTATATTTTCTTCTGTTCATATATTAATTTCCCTTCTATTCAATTGTTTCTTCCTGCATTTCAAATTCCTCCCTCACTATTTTCACTTCTATGGGTTGGTGGTCCGATCTTATCTCCTATACTATTAACCTTTTTACATCTCCTACATTCTTCTCGTATGTTATCATATAACTTATTACAGACTCCTCCTGTTCCCCTTTTTCTCCTTCCTCTATGTTCTAATTTAAAATTGATAATCTCTTTTCTTTACACATTGTTTTTTCTTGCCGTTTATATCCTTCAAATTCTATTTATCCTCACACCTCCTTCTCTCCTATTCTAGCATTAAAATTACCACTTATTATAATTTTCCCTTTTCTCCCTTCTACAAGCATTTTCTCTATAATATCCCTTGTTTTTTTTATTTCTTTGTCCTGGTTTTAACCACTTTTTTATTTTTATTTAATAAATAAATTTTTATTTTTATCCTTTACCAGTTATAATCTCCCCTTGCGCTTTTACCCTTTTCTCTTTTTCTCCAAAAATTGTATACTGCAATTGTATTCTTCCATACTTTCAAATCTTCTTCTCCCATCCAAGTCTCCACTATTCTCACCATTTTAAAGTTTTCTATATAACTTTTAATGTCTGCAATTTGGTTTTCCAACCCAGCTATATTTCAAAATAGTATTTTAGTTTTCCTTTTACTCTACCTCTATTGTCATTTTCTTTCTATTTTCTTTTATCTTCATTTAACAGGTTATAGCTACCCTTTTCCATATTCTCCCTTACGTTGTTCTTTTTCACCGCCATATTCCAGAAAAGTATTACATTTTCTTCCTCACTCTTATTGGTTTCCTACTTCCACATTCTCTTATCTCCTAAACCTCAAATATAAATGCACGAAAAACAAATCCAATAAATAATTTCTCCTTTCCCCACTGTAATTACTTTACTCCACATTTCTTCTCTTTTCCAGATTTTTTTTTCAGCAATTTTCTCGTTCAATCTGTTTTTTTCCATATTTTCGCAATACCTTCTTCATTTGTCTTAATTCCAACTTTACCTTCTCTCATTCTTTCCTTATATGGTCTACGTTTCTCTACCCATCCCCACATATTCTACATTTTTTTTTTGACATTTTCCTACCAGAACTTGTTTTCGTTTTCCTCGTTTTTCGATCAAAACCTCGCAATCATTATCTTTTCCATTAAACCCATTACCTCCATTAAAGTATATTTTGTCTTTTTTCCTCTTCTTCTTTCCTATTATCTTCCTGTCCATGTTTTATCTTCATATCTTTCACTTGCTTTCAACACTAATTTTATTTTCTTTTTTACATTCCTCTATTCTTATCTTGTCTACTTTTATTTCTTCCTTTAGTATGTACCCCGGTGTCTATTTATCTAACCCCATCGTTCCATTTCTAATCTTTTCCTTGCACATACTCTAAAATTTTACACTCTTTCTACCCTCACATTATTACACTTTAACCACTTTTTAAATAGTTATCTTTTTTTTCATGGTTTTTCATGTCTTTGTCAATTAATTTGGCAATGCTTGTCTCTTATTGTTTATTCTTCCATTTTTCTTTTTATATTCCTTCTCCCTTTTTTTACTTTTTTTTGTTTCCCCTCTCAGAACTTTGTGCTTTTCTATACTTAATTCCACCTCCTCTTTTCCTTTCTCATTTCTTCTTTTGATTTTTTTCCATTCCTCTTGCATTTTTGCTCAGCCTGTATGTTTTCTTTTCAGTTGCTTGTCCCATCTTATTCATTAAATTTTTCAAATCCTTCTCCGACTTTCTCACTGTCTCCTCTTTCTCTTCCATTTTTTTTAGATCCTCCTACATTTTTTCTGTTCATATATTAATTTCTTTCTTCCTGCATTTTAAATTCTTCCCCTACTATATTCACTTTTAAGGGCTGATGGTTTAATACCTTATTTTTTATTACTATGTCTCTTTCCATCCTCCTCTTTTCTATTTTATATCTTTCTACCTCTTCTTTGGCGTGCCACATTCTCTTATAGTAAAATCTTTTCTCCTTCTGTCCACGTTTTATCTTCATATCTCTTACATGCCTCCAACGCTAATTTTATTTTCTCATTTACCTTCTAACTCACATCTCATCGCTTTCATCCCTTCTATTCTTATCTTGTCCAGATTTATTCCTTTTTCTAATATGTACGCCGGTGTCTTTTTATCTAGCCCCAGCTTTTATCTCCAATCCCTTCTTTGCACTCTTTCTAAACTCACTCAGTTTTTACCCTCACATTATAACACTTTTCCCCTGTTTTTTAAATAGCCACCTTCGTTTTCAATTAATCCTCTAAATATTCTTTTCCTTAACTAACACATCTGTCCCAGTTTCAGGTGCTCCTTCTTTGCCAATTGTCTTACTTTTTTTTATCCGTATTGTCGTACCTAATTGTGCAACGTAAAATTTTTACTCATCCACACTTTCTAATTTCTCTACACCCCACCACCATTTCTCTTTCTTTTAATTTCCGTTATTTTTTGTGTATTTAACTTTAACTTCAAATACAAATATAATACCCTCATTATACATTTTATCTCGTTTTCATCTTTTGCTAGCAGTACAATACCGTCCGCATATGGTAACCCCTATATATTTTTACCTCCTATCACCACCCACCTTTTGCTTCCTTTTTATTTCCTTTCCAAATCCCCAAAATATAGTGCAAACAGGCTCGGACTTAAAAGATATTCCTGTTTTAAACCCTTTCTAATCCAAAAAAATGTTTTCAACCCTCATTTGACTTTTTTACCTTGCACTGCGTATCCTCGTATATCTCCCATCCACCAATTCCCATTTTATATTTTTTTTGCATCTTTTCCTGTATTCCCGTCTCAGAGCTTTGTACTCTTCTATACTTATTTTTTCTTTTTTCACCTCCTCCTTTCTTTTTTTACATTACCCATTCCACAAATCTTACTTTACTCTTTTTGCATTTTTGCACATCCTATATGTTTTCTTTTTAGTTGCTTGTTTCGTTTTATTTACAAAATTTTGCAAATCCTTCTCCAACCTTTCACTGTCTCCTAGTCCTCTTCCATCTTCCTTTTATACCCTCCTACGTTTTTTCTGTCTATATATTAACTTTCTTCCATTCTATCGTTTCTTCCTGCATTTTTGCATTTCAAATTCCTCCCTCACTGTATTTGCCTTTAAGTGGTCGTGGTCCTATTATATCTTATCTTCTATTATCAAACCTCATCCCATTTGAGTGTGCGTATTTTGCTTTTTTTCCCTCTTCCATGTTTTCATTTAAAATTTCCATTATTTTCATATATTTTTATTTTTTTCCTTACCTCTCTTTCCCCTGTTCTCGCATTGAAATCACCACCTATTATTATTTTCTTTTCTTTCTCTTTTTTTAGCATTCATTCTATAATATTCCTTGTTTTTTCCATTTCTTTTCCGTAACCAATTAATGTATCTAAATAATACTTTAACTCACTCTTGTTCTTACTACTCCTTCTACTTTCTTTTTATCCACTACCAGTTATTATCCCTCCTTGCGCCGTACTCCTTTCTTCCTTTTTTTTCTCAAATTTTATACTCCACACAAACTCGCCATCCTCACCACTTTGATTTTTTATCCCCGCTGTATTCTAAAATAGTATTTTAGTATTTCTCTTTACTTTACTCTTATTTTCCTTCCCTTTTTCTCTCCATCTTCATCTAAAATTTTAGAATTTTAGAACTTTTTTATGAACATGGAATTATTGATTTATCAGCTGCTTTGGATGCAACCAAATGTTGATATTTAATTAAAATCAATTCACAATTGTTATGCCAAACTCAGTTCTAGTAAAAACACTTTTTAAAATTCAAAAAGCTGCAAAAAATGTTTTTAAAAGTTTTCTAAAATTTGAACTTGTTTCCAGCATTGAAATGCTAAGTTAAACATTTACTCTCTCTATTTAACACCAATTTTTTTTAAATTTGTTTTTAAAAAAATAAAAACGGCACAATAAAACATTTTGTTAATATCAGCAAAATTTGGCGCCCAACTAAAGTCCCCTAATAAAAAATGCGGAAAAATATATTACAATAAATTAACGTTAACTCACAATAACTATGTTATTAGTTAGTTATTTTACTATTTATAATCTTTCTTGGTTTTTTAAACTTTACATTATATTAACAGCTACCTAAAAAAAATTGGCGCCCAACTGATGATCAACTTAATATTACATTGCATTAATTTTATAATTCTTTATAAAGTTTTAACATTATACGCATAAAATAAAATAAAAATAAACAAAAATTGAAATAACTGTGGCAGTAAAACAAAAGCGAAACAACAAAAATTACTAAATTACACAACATAAATTTGAATTAAGAATATTCGCGTAATTCGATTACACTATTTTTAATTTTCATACGCTTACGAGAAATTTAGAGTGTCGTAAATACCATTTACATCCGGTAGAATTACAGTGCCGTTTGTAATTTCCCAGTTTAAATACAAGATTTTGGAACATTCAGAGGTGTCGTTTATGGAAACTTAAAACGTTTTAGGTAAGAACGTGTCGTTTAATCGCGACATTCCGCTGTATTGTCTGCAAATTTTTGCGCGACGCGACAGAAAAAATATTAAAATTATTTGCGCTAAGCGAACGAAACGAAAAATAAAATAGAAATGACGAGACAGTGCCGTTCGTGCAATAATTTACGCTCTCGCCTCTTATCTATCTGCAGTACGTGGCATAGAATGTTGCGTCCAATTTGCAATTCGATTACTGAACGAAATGAATCGACGTGCGTAATTACCAACAAATGAGATTTTATTATCATCGATCGCGCAGTCGGTTTTTAAATGCGAAAATGCAACTACAGCAAAATTTTATTTATTATCTTTAGTTTCAGAAATAATTTCGTTATTTATTGCGACTGATGCTTCAAATCCTTCAACTGCAATAAAATAAAATATTTTTAAGGAACCTAATTTAGATTGACGTCAAAATGACGGCATATTTACGTCACAAATTTGATTACGATTTTACATAAAATAGTTATACTACTTTTGATATATAAATACAGTGTAAATTGTAAGACCAATAAGTAACGTTATTATTACGTTATGTAACAATCCCATAATGATTTTATTCTAAGCAATTGTTTAACCTGTAATCAAAACATTTATTACAAAATATTTGTGTGTAAAATGTTATTTTAAATAAAATGTTTACGTAACAAATACGTCACTGGTACAGAAATTCGGACTTATACAAACCAGCGTTTTTTTTTTATTTTTCGTTTATCTCTTAGTTACCAGGCCGGGTATTTTAATTCTAAAAAATTTTGAATTAAAATATTTGTAGGTAAATTTTTGTACGACATAATAATGTAATATTTACGTCACAAATAAGACTACCGTTTTACGGTATTTACGCAAAATAATTACAAAAAAACTGTTGATTTTTATTACTTTTTCACATCTAAGTAAACCGTAGAACGAAAAACCAATAAGTAACGTGTTTATTACGTTACGTACAAAATCAAAACTGCTTTTTATTCTTAGCATTTATTTATACATTTTTTTATTCAACGCAATATTTTTATGTTCAAAACAACGACACTGACTTATGGAACTAATTTTTAGCAACAATTCTCTTCAATTTGTTTGAAATCAAATACGTTAAAGACTATGAATAATTTACCACTAAGTTTTCGAAAACCAAAACGAGATTTTATTTGTTCTATTGACGTCAAAACATCGTTGAGGTTTCCCGTCTATAGAAATTTTTGTTAGCTTTATATAAAAAACGAAATTTTTGTAGACATTTTTTTGTGCGGTTTTCCTTGTTAGGAAACGGGAAGCTTTAAATTTTTTAAAAGTTTATATTGACAGATCAAATGCAACAAAAATATGCAGGGTGTATTAAGTTAAACAGAAATCTGTGATTGTGATTTACGGTTTAATTTAATATGTTAGACGAAAAAATTGTAACAAAAATTAATTATTAATAAAATAATTTAAATTAAAACAAAAAAATTTACGTAAAATAAAAAAATTTTGAACATTAATTAGATAATACGTTATATCAAAACAAAATATAAAATTCAAACTGGAAATTATACTAATTCTACAAAAATTGATTGAATTTTATATTAAAAATTTAAAAATAAAAAATATAGAACGATTAATAAACATATACAGTGTGGTTCAAATAAAATAAAAAAAGAATTGTAAGGTTTGATTACTTATACAAATTTTTGTGTCGGTAAAATAAAATTAAAAAGTTAGTGGCTGAAGAAATATTAACGACGTATTTACAATATTTTTTTGTTATATAAAAAATAAAATGTATTTCAATCACATTCTTTTTATTTATTGATATTAGAATTTGTTAAAAGATTTTGAAAAATCAAACATAAATTTAAATGTAAACTTAGAATATATACAGAATAGTACAAGTGAAATAAAAATATTGGAAAAAGTATCTACATAAAGTATTACAATTATATAAAACATAACCTTATAATCCAAAAATAAGTTTGTATATAAGCAAAAACAAACAAATAAAAATAAAGCGTAACAAAGTAGAATGTATATATAAAATATACACGGTGGCTTAGGTTCAATAAAAAATTGATTTTGTTAACTGACACTTACATCTTATTTAACCATTCTAATAAAATTTAAAAAAAACTCAAAACATGTATATACAGGGTGGTTTTAGTTTGTTTAGTTTAATTAAAATTTTTGTTAAAATTGTTAAATTAAAGTATTTACACAACTGCAATAATCAATACGTTTGTTTAACAAATATCACATTAGCCAACCTATAAAAGTTAAAACGTAAAATTTGTTTTGCATAAAACAAAAAGACTTTTAACCGTATATTTAAGTACACAAAATCATTAAGGAAATTATAATAAATTAAATATATACCGCCTAATTTTCATAAAATGAAAAATAAAGTTAAATATTGGACTGTATACAAATAAAGGTTAAATATAGTAAAATAAAATAAGGTTTGAAAAAGTTAATTAGTTTAAATACGTTAAAAGAAACAAAAATACACATAAAAATTAAGTTAAGTTTTATTTTAAACAAAATTAAAATAATAATTTAAAAAAATAATAATAATTTTTGTTTTACAATTTTTTCATTACATAAAAGTCTGCGGTGTTTTCTAAAAATAAAAATATAAAAAAAAATTAATATTTAATTTTCAATTACTAATTTTAGAAAAAATTATATTTACTTTTCAAAAATAATTTGAATTTTATTTTAAAGTTAAAAATATTGATGCATAAAGAATATAATAGTAAACGAAACATATACAGTGTGGTTTATGTAAAATAAAAAGATAATTGAAGTTAGATTACATATAAGAAATTTCAGCTTCAGAAATCAATAGAAAAATAAAATGTTTGTTTTTTTGACCGAGTCAATTATATTAGAATAAAACGTTTGGATAAAAGTTTTAAAAATCATTAAATCATACAAACAAGATTAAATTGAAACTTATTTGTGGCGTACCTTTAATAAAAATTTTTTTTGAAAAAAAATTATATAATTTTGCCAAGAACGAACTATAAATAAGTCTATATACTTAAACTTTAAATTTCGCACTCCAAAGAACATTTAAGAAAAACAAAAACAATCTATGTATCATAGAAAATATACAGCGTGGTTTACGTATAACATAAATTTTGATCTTAAAGATTTATTAAATTTTTGCATATTTAATTTATGCATTAAATAAATCTCGCACTCCAAAGAATAATTGCAAATATTTAAGATAAAACAAATATAAAGTATGTACACAAAAATATACAGAGTGGTTTACGTAAAATAAAAATTTTAAATTTAATAAAAAATTTAATCTTTATCCTACTTAACATATAAACTTAGACTAGATCTATCACGCACTTCTATATATTATAGAAAATATACAGAATGGTTTAAGTATAAAATAAATTTGATTACTTTTTTAAAACAATAATTTTAAATTTAAAGTTTCTATTTATTTTGTTTATTTTGTTCTAAATAAATCTATAAATTTACACTTTTAATTCAGCACTCTAAAAAACAATTGCATACAATTAAGGAAAAACAAAAACCAAGTAAAGTATCATTTAAAATATACAGAGTGGTTTACATAAAACCTCAATTTTAATTTTAAAACTTAGCTTTATTTTTTTCCAACTAAACTTATAAACTAAAATAGATAAACTTTGCACTCAGGAAAATAATTGTATTTCCAAAAAAAAGTATGTATTATAAAAAATATACAGAGTGGTTTACGTAAATCTTAAATTTTAAGTCTAAAATATGTACTAATATTTTTTCAACTAAATCTATGAAGTTATCTATATAAGCTTGAACTCAAAAGAACAATTTTATTTATTGAGAAATACCAAAATAAAATATGTATTATAGAGAATATACAGCGTGGTTTACGTAAAACATTAATTTTAATTTTAATCCCGGATTTAATCTTTTTCCTACCTAATCTATAAACTTAAAATATATATATATACGTTATACTCAGTATTCATTTAGAAAAAAACCAAAGATAAAGTGAAAATATATAGGGTGGTATACGTAAGAAGTAAACTTTAAGTTTAAAATTCCATTTTAATTTTTTTAAATAAATTTATAAATTTGTACTAAATAAGTATCGTACTTTGAAGAACAATTATATTTATTTAAAAAAAAAACAAAAATAAAATAACTTTATAGATAATATACAAAGCAGTTTACATTAAACATAAATTTTAATTTCAAAAATTGATTTAATTCTTTTCCAACTTACACTACAAACTTACAATAGATAAACCCGCACACAAAGAACAATTGTATTTATTTAGAGACAATAGAATGTAACAAAATATATACTGAGTGATTTACTTAAAACACAAATTTTAAGTTCAAAGTTTAATTTAATATTTATACACCTATAGACTTGCATTAAATAAACCTCGTATTCAAAAGAAAAACTATTTTATTTATTTAAATAAAATTTACAAAATTTATTATAAAAAATATACAGAGTGATTTACGTAAAACATCGATTTATTTTTTTTAATTGCTATAAACTACACTAGATAAACTTTGCATTAAAGAAACCAATTGTATTTCAAAAATAAAATATGTGTAACAAAAATATACACAGTGGTTTACGTAACACATAAATATTAATTTTTAATGATGGATTTAACTTTTTTCCAACTTATTCTATATACTTTGCACTGAAAAGAAAAATTTTATTCATTAAAAACAAAAATAGAATAAAAAAATTTATTAACCCCGCATGCAGAACAATTGCATTTATTTAAAACTATAGTTAAATATAAATAATATACAGAGTGATTTACGTAAAACATAAATTTTAAGGTTGATTTAATATTTTTCCAACTACATCTATAAGCATACACTGGATAACCTCGTTCTCAGAAAAGCAATTATTGTATTTATTTAAACAAAACAAACTTTAAGTATATATTTTTACAAAAGTTATTATAGAAAATATACAGAGTAGTTATATTTTAGGTTTCAAATATTATTTTATTTTTTTCCTACTAAATCTATAAAATTATCTATATAACCTTGCCCTCAAAACAACAATTAGAATTATTTAAAAAAAACGAAAATAAAACATGTATCTCAGAAAATATACACCGTGGTTTACGTAAAACATAAATTTTAATTTTCATGATGATTATAATTTTTTTTCAACTTAATCTATAAACTTAAAGGTAGTTAAATATTTACATCAGAAAAACAATTGTATTTATTTAGAAAAAAAACAAAAATAAAGTAAAAATATACAGAGTGGTATATGTAAAAAATAAATTTTAAATTTAAAATTTTATTTAAGTTTTTTTTAACTAAATTTATAAACTTGCTTTAGATAAATCTCCCACTCCAAAAAAACTAAGGTTAAGTATGGATTATAGATAATATACAGAGTGCTTACGTTTTAATATTTGAGTTTATTTTTTTTAATTAAATTTATGAATTTAGCTGTATAATTTTGCATCCCGAAAAACAATTACATTTATTTAAGAAAAAAACAAAAATACAATATGTATCATTTAAAATATATACTGCGTTGTTTACGTAAAACATAAATCTAATTTAAATAGTAGATTTCAACCTTTTCTAACTTATTCCATAAACTTAAAGTAGATAAAATTTGTAAGAATTTAGGTTTCCACTGCCGGAGTCATTATTGAAACAAAAACATCTTTCGGGATTGGACCGTGTTGAAAGGAAAACCATAGTTGCCAACGTTTCCCTATTTAATGTAAGGGGCTTCATCAAGGCGAGAAACTTGAAACATAAGAAAGTTTAAGGTAGACAACTGAAAGTCAGGTAATCAACATATGACGAAATCAAATTCTAGACTAAAAGAAGTCAACTGCATTCATATAAGAAATGAAACAAAAGTAAATTATGTGTCATAATAATTTACGGGTGGTTTACGTAAATCTTAAATTTCTAGTTTAAACCTATAATTTCATTTTTTCACCAGACAAACTTTGAACTCAAAAGAAAAGAAAAAATGCATTTATTTAAAAAATAACAAAAATAAAATATGTGTCATAGAACATATACAGAGTGGTGTGCGTTAAACATAAACTTTAATTTCAAAAATTAAATTTATTTTTTCTGACTTATTCTATAAACTTACACTAGATAAACCTCGCATGCAGGAAAACAATTGTATTGATTTAAAACTATAGAATGTAACATAAAAATATACAGAGTAATTTACGCAAAACATAAATTATAAGGTTAAAGTTTAATTTAATATTTTTCCAACTACATCTATAAACTTATATTTAAATTTATTTATTTATAAAAAAACAAACATAAAGTATGTATTTCGACAAAATTTATTATAGAAAATATACACAGAGGTTTACGTAAAACAAAAATTTGTAGTTTAAAATTTGATTTAACTCTTTTACATCTAAACCTATAAACGTATACTAGTTAAACCTTACACTTACACTTTGACAAAATCTATCATATAAAATATACAGAGTGGTTTACATAAAACATAAATTTTAAATTTAAAGAACGATTTAATATTTTCCAATTAAATCTATAAACTTACAATAGACAAATTTTGCACTCAGAAGTACAATTGTATTTATTAAAGAAAAAAACTGAAATAACTTATGTGTCATAGAAAATATACAGCGTGGCTTTCGCAAAACATAAATTTTAATTTTGATACGTTTTTTCAATTTAATCTATATACTTAGACTACATAAACTTTGCACTCAAACAAGCAATTGTATTCGTTAAAAAAAATTAAGTGTGTATTATAGATAATATACAGAGTGAGTGGTTAATCTAAAACATAAATTCTAAGTTTAAAATTTGTTTTTATTTTTCCTAACTAAATCTATGAATTTACAGTAAATAAACTTTGCACACAGAAGAACAATGGTATTTATTTAAGAAATAAACAAAAATAGAGTGAGTATTATAGAAAATATACAGAGTGGTTTACGTTAAACATAAATTGATTTAATTATTTTCCAACTTAATTTACAAATTTACATTAGAACGCAGGAGAACAATTAATTTAATGCTTGTTGCCGATAAAGCGAAGTATAACTTGTACAGAAGCACACACGCAACAAAAGATCGCCTGATGCAGCATTTCGCTCTTATTGTGAGCTCATTAGAGGTGTATACTTAAGTGCGGTATACGACTGTACAAGACGGCGGTTGGTCTGGTAGAGCAATGAACATAAGTAAAATGTGTGTCCTGTGGCATCTCGTGTAAACATTGACACGATACACTTCTGATGAGCTCACAATAAGAGCGAAATGCTGCATCAGGTGTTCTTCTGTTGCGTGTGTGCTTCTGTACAAATTATACTTGGCTTTATTAGCAACGTGTGTTACAAGCATTAAAGTTATCGCTTAGATAACGCTTTGCACTTTAACACGCACATGCCGTTACAGTTAACTGTTGGCACTTTTCTTAGTTTATACCATTCACACGTATCAATGTTTACACGAGATGTCGCAAGACATACATTTTACTTATGAGAACAATTGTATTCAATTAAAAACTATAGTATGTAACATAAAAAATATACAGAGTGATTTACGTAAAACACAAATTTTAGGTTTACAATTTTATTTAATATTTTTTCAATTACTACGTCTATAAACTTACACTAGACAAATCTCGTACTTAAAAGAGTAACAGTTGTGTTTATTTAAAAAACAAATGGTGTATGTATTTCAAAAAATCTATCATAGAAAATATACAGAGTGGTTTAAGTAAAAATAATTTTAAATTTAAAGAACAATTTAATGTCTATAAGCTTACAATAGACATAAATATTGCAAGAGTAATTGTGTTTATTTAAGACAAAAACAAAATTAAAAATGTATCAGAGAAAATATACAGAGTGATTTCAAAAGTTTAATTTATTTTTTTTAGTCAAATATACAAAGTTAGTAAAAATCTAGGTAAAAATTTAATAACAACAAACAAATAAAAATAAACGTAACAAACTGGTAGCATATAAAAAATATACACGGTGGCTCAAGTACTATAGAAAATTTTTGTTCTTCTGACAATTGCAGTTTTTTTTAGAATAACATGATCTAAATTAAAATTTAAAATAAAAAAACTAAGAACAAAAAAAAATATATATATAGGGTGGATCTAGTAAAAAGAAATCTTAATTACAAAAAATAAAGTTGTATCAAAATATATATTTTAATTATATTGTATAAAACATTTTTTAAATTAAAAGCTTTAGTCAAAGAAATAATCGGTGCAAACTGTAATCGTTTGATGTTGTTCGTTAATACAAAAACCAAAAACAAACAAAACAAATTGCCGGTACGTTTTCCAGCTCGTAAAGAAACAAAATTTAGTCTGTACAAAATAAAAAAATAAATTATGTATTATTTGCGCGATTTTAAAGCTGGATGTACATTTTATATGCATGAATTAAAACTAAGCGGAAACTGAAACGGTTTAGTCAGACATTTTGCTCGTGCATTTAAATTCATTAAATATTTAATCCTATATTTTATAGTGAAGATAATTTTAGTTTGAATGTATGTTTTCTGCTTCAAGATGTTGTAGACGAGGATAATTTAATCTAGATCTTAAGCATTTTATAATTAAATTATTTAAACATAGGCTGTGTTAGAATTTAATTAACATACTATTGAACTATTAATTAAGTGTACGAGAAAAAAAAATTTGGTGCCCAACGTGAGGCTTTTTTATGTTTACAGGCTATTTCATAAAATGCATAAAAATTTTGTGTAGTTTGAGGATGTGTCTGAGCCTAAGTCACTTAACAACAATTTGCATATTTTAATTGCAAATGTAATTGCGTCTCTTCACAGTCAAGCTTAACAGCGGGAACAAGAGCTTTTACGTAAATAGACCTAAGCAAATGCAATTACGCTTCACCTATTGTAAAATGGAATTGATTAATTGCTTCATAAGGTACCGGATGGTTGTGTCAATTGAACGTTTTAAAGGTACAATTGAAGCTGTACGTCACAATGGAGTGCATGGTTCAGTATTGTCGACATTAATTTAACTTTTGCATATTGTATTGGTCAAATGTGTGTGCTTTTCGACGTGAACGCTTTAATTAATTTTGAATATTGTTGTAACAAGATACTTAATTACATGATATTTTGATTAGAAATGACATACAATTTGCAGATAGTAGTACCATTGATAATTACAGATTTATGAGCTGCACATACGTACACGTGTTTAAAGTCGATCAAATATATAAAAATAAGTGGTAATTGTAGATTTGCACAGATTACCTACACACCTGTGTTTTACCTTATTGGGGATCATTGGCGTAAACTTAAAGTTTAGGTAACTTTGTTCGCCGTGTTTTTGAAATTAATTTTAAAATATCGACAGTTTTGGATCTGTGGTATTTGAAATGTTGTCAAGGTTTTCATATTGTAATGTTGTACTTTTTGGTGCAACAACATTGCAATAACTTTTAACTGATAAATTTTTGTTTAATTAGATTTTTAATATCTACAATCATTGCAATTTTTAAATAATTTAAAAGATAATCACATATATAGACGAAGATAGTAAATTTGTGGTATTTGAAATGTTGCCCAAGTTATACATTGATGTGTATATAGTTTCAGTGCCACAATATTGCCATATTTTTTAAACAATAAATGTTTGTTTAGTTAGTTTATAAAATATAAAAATATTGCAGTTTTGTGAATAGTATTTAGAGACGTCAGATTTTTTTGTGATCAAGTATGACACTTAAAATGTTTATTATTTTTTAAATGTTATTCAGTTAATTTTTAAAAACAACAACTTAGTAAATTTTAAAATAATTTGTAGAAGTAGACACATATTTTGACAAACATTGTAATTTTGTAGTATTTGAAATGTTGTTAAAGTTTTTATATATACTGCCACAACATTTAAATATTTTTTAACTTATAAATTTTTGTTTAGTTAGTATATTAAAGTATGACAGCATTGCGATTTTCAAACAATATTTAGAAATTTAGCAACATTTAAAGTTTTGGTTACGCAACATTTGAAATGTTGTCAATTTTTTTGTATTTAACTGTGGCAAGTTAAAGTTTTGTTTTATTTAGCGTTAAAATATGACAACGCCGTTTTCTTAAAATAATTTTAAAATAGAGACATATTTAAACAAACATAGTGGATTAGTGGTATTTGAAATGTTATGTTTCGGTGCCACAACATAGCAATATTTTTTAGACAATAAATGTTTGTTTAATTAGTTTTTAAAATATGAAAATATTGTAATTTTTGAATAGTAGAGATTTTTTTGGGATGCTTAAAGGAAGTACGACACTTGAAATGTTGTAAATTTTTTTTATTTTTAAATGTTATTCAGTTAACTTTTGAAAATAACCACATCGTAATTTTAAAATAATTTGTAGAAGTAGACACATATTCTTACAAATATTGTAAATTTCTAGTATTTGAAATGTGGCTAAAGTTTTTATATTTCAATGTTGTAGGTTTTGCTGCTACAACAATTGAATTGCATTGCAATTTTCAAACAAAATTTAGAAATATAGCAACATTTAAAATTTAGTTGCGCAACATTTACAATGTTGCCAAATTTTTGTATTTAACTGTTGCAAGTTAAAGTTTTGTTTCACTTAGTTTTAAAGTATGACAACGCCGTTTTTTAAAAATAATTTTAAAAGAGGCACAGATTTAAATAAACACAGTAGGTTAGCGGTATTTAAAATGTTATGTTTTGGTACCACAAAATTGCAATATTTTTTAAACAATAAATGCTTGTTTAATTAGTTTTTAAAATATGAAAATATTGTAATATTTGAATAGTATTTAGAGATTTTAGATTTTTTTGGGATGCTTAAAGGAAGTACAACACTTGAAATGTTGTGAAATTTTTATTTTTAAATGTTATTCAGTTAATTTTTGAAAATAACCACATCGTAATTTTAAAATAATTTGTAGAAGTAGACACATATTCTATTTATTTATTTATTTATTTATTTATTTATTTATTTACGGTAAATCACCTTTTTAAATACAAGAAAATAAAATAATTGTTAATAGACAGGTTATTAGTATGCAATATACACAAAATGAAAAAATGATGTATTCAATTTAACTTAACTTAATGAATCTAAATTTATAATCCGCAAATTAAATTTAAAAGTGTTAAATGACGAATTAAATATGATAAAATGTGGTCGATCAGCTAACTTATTTGCTAAGCGGCACACTCTTGTCAGGGGCGAATAGAAACCATATTTTGTACAGTGGTGCTTAATCCTAAAGATGGTAAGACTACGCGTACTTGATCCGTAAGGACGAAAATAAAAATTTATACTTTCTAAAAGTTCAGGACAGTCTATATAAAAATGAATTAATTTAAACAAAAATATTAGATCAGACTGACATCTCCTAACCTTTAGTAGCGTAAGGTTGAGGTTGCACCGTATTTCAGAATAATGGATTACATCTTTAGGTATACCCATCTTATAAGCTGCTAAACGTAGAAATTTGTTTTGCACTTTTTCTATCGTATATACATTTGTATTGTAATATGGACTCCATACAATTGAACAGTATTCCAACTTCGATCTAACAAAAGTACAGTACAAAGTTTTGAGAACAGACGCAGAGAAATCTTTGCCAATCCTTGAAATAAAACCAAGCATTTTTAAAGCACTGTTTGTGATAAAGTTTATATGATTTTTGAAACTTAAGCGTTGGTCAAAAATTACACCCAAATCTTTCACTTCAGTTACATTTTTTAGTGGTATGTTATTAATGCAATAGGTGTTACTGATTAAAGAACCTTTTGGGAAAACGATATTGAAAGGCATTTTCATAGTTGAAGTATAACTTGTTTATATCGCACCAAGCTAACAGATTGTCTATGTCACTTTGAACCAGCAAACAATCGTCTATACTATTAATTTTCCGAAAAATTTTTAAATCATCTGCATATAATAAGTAATTACAGTTATTGATAAACGATCCTATGTCGTTAATAAATAATACAAATAGTATAGGCCCGCAATGTGATCCTTGAGGTACACCGGAGTATGATTGTATGGGTTTGGAAATATCGTTAAAATATCTAACACACTGGGATCTATTTGTTAAAAAGCTTTCTATCCACTCTACAGTACTAGATGGGAATCCTAAAGCAATTAATTTTTTGATAAGAATGCGATGGTTTACTCTATCGAAAGCTTTAGAAAAATCTGTGTATATGGAATCGATTTGAAAGTGTTGCTCCATATTCTTTATTAATATTGAATGGTAGAGTAATAAATTTGTAGTAGTTGAGCGTTTATCTATAAAACCATGTTGCATCTCTGTTATAATATTTTTAGAAGCCCAAGATAGTTTTTTGGCCATAATTTTGTCAAATATTTTAGGAATGGATGATTGTAAACAGATTCCTCTGTAATTGGCTATATTCGACCTATCACCATTTTTAAAAATTGGAGTAATAAAGCTTCGTTTCCATAATTCCGGAAACACATGAAGACTAAGAGATTTTTAAATAAAATTTGTATAGGGTAACTAATAGCAAACACACAATTTTTTAGAAATATATTAGGAATAAAATCTGGACCAGTAGAGCAAGACAAGTTTAATGAGTTTATTTCATCAAAAATCATATTGAGACTGATATTATGGTCAACATTTATTATGTTATTAGAAACTTTGGAAAAATTATGAATTGAAGATTGATCATCTTGTTCATAAATACTTTGAAAAAAGTCTGAGAATAGATTAACGGTGTCTGAATAATTATTTGAAGACGAATTTTTAAGATACATATTCAGTGGTAAGGAGTAATTGTTTTTAGCTGATTTACGTGCTTCCAAAAAGTTTGTGGTTTCGACTGTATACTGGATTCAAGGTTTCTGATGTACTGATTGTAAAGAGAAGAGCTAAGATTTTTACATTCAGCGCGTAATGTACAAAATGTATTATAATCTTTAAAATTTAAAGATTGTTTATATTTCTTATGAGCTGTTTTTTATCTACAATTAATTTTGTTAGTCTTTTATTGTACCACTTGGGATAGGAACTGGAGTATATTTTTTGATGGAACATATCGATTTATACAATAATATAGTACATCATAGAACGTTTTGACTAAATAATCGATATCATCAAATGAATTCAAAAATGTGTTCCAGTCGACACTGTTAATAATATTATTTATGCTAACGTAATCCGCACTTTTAAAATCAAAAATGAAATCATGATTCATCATTTTATTGGGCGAATAGTTTAATTTTTTTAGAGAAACTGTGTAGCCAGTATGGTGCACACTATCCGGAATAAATTTATCCACAGCTTTATTTACGTCTATATGGTCTATATTTGTAAAAATTAAATCTAGAAATGTCCCTCTACTGTTTGGGATATAATTACGTTGGTGTAAGTTTAGGAAACCAAAAGAATCACTTATCGATTTAATTGAACCCATAGATCCAGCTGCGCTTGTTGCTGATATATCTATACCAAAATTATCGTTATTGAAATTAGAATGTGGTAAGTTGTAATCACCAAAAAGCAATATTTTACTTTCCGGATATTCTTCGAAATATTTTTCAACTGCAGAACAGTGGTTCTCATAAGATTCTACGCTGGAATTTGGAGGAAGATATACTGCACCTACAATGACCACATGTCCATTAATTTTCACAGCCGTGAATATATGTTCAACATCCGTATACTCATTCATCAATAGTGAGGCAGAAAAACAATCTTTTATTGCTATAAGAACGCCACCTCCTTTAGATTTTGAACTGGTATGATGACTTCTATCGGTTCTAAATATATTGTACCCAGATAAGTTAAGTTCTGCATTAGTAATATCACTTGTAAGCCAAGTTTCAATAATAATAAAAATGTCATATATTGATGAGCGGACAAAGTTTGAAAAATCATGTAATTTACTCATCATGCCTCCAACATTATGAAAGTACACATTAAGGTCAATTAGTTTTTTGAAAGTTTAGGGGATTTATTTGTGCTTTTTGATTTGGTTATGGTTGGGTTTCCATTAATGTATTTTATAGATAAATCGTTCTCACCATTATCAACACGATTACGAAACTCAGTGTAAACTGCTTTATAATATTCTCTCTGCCGGATTGTTAAGTCAGCTTTAGCTATGATACCATTAGATTCATTTGCTATTCTTTTAGAAGCTTTTAAAATTTTTAGGGAGTCACTAGATGTCTTGAAAATGGCTTTAATCGGTTTTTTATGAGACGTAGTTCTGCCAACACGAATAATCTTTTCCGGTTGAATATCTAAATTGGATTTTGTAATTAGATTTTGGATACATTCCATATCATGCTTAATTTTGTCTTCTAAAGAATCTGATGATAGTTCGGGGACGTTATAAAACATTACATTGTTGCTACGACGTTGACGATCATTTAACTCGGTCAAAATATCTATTTCAGGCGACTTTTCAACATGTCCTGAAGTAGTTGGGTGTGATACTGCATTATTCTTCAACTGTGCGATTTCTTGTTTAATTCCATCGTTTTCATTTTCGAGTTTAGTTACTTTTTGACTTAAATCATTTATTTGTTGAGATAATTGTTTAAAGTGACTAAGCATATCATTTCGAAATAATGTAAATTGCGAGGTAAATTGTGTTTCAATAAGTGTTGATACAGATTGTAGAGTAAGATGACCTGTTAAGGTCTGATTAGGATTATTAAACGATGTATTTAGAAGTTCTGTGTCTGGTAGACAAGTTTCGCACTGCCAGTAATCGCCATTATTTTTTTATTTTCAGCTATGTAATACATATATTTATCACCATCAAGACCGGCACAGGAGCTATGATACCAACTACTGCAAGGTCCTTTACATTTAATATATTCTCCTCGAGGACTAATAACAAATTTACACAATACGCAGGTAAGAACCATTTTGTAATTTCTGTGAGTAAAAGGATATTTACAAAGGGCAATTCTTCACACCGGCTGGTCTATAGCGGTGACTTAAACAGACAAACTGGGTTTAGACCAGGAAAGAAAAACACAAATTTTTAACAATGGAGAAATAGAGAAAAGGAAAATTACAAAGATAATAAAATAAAATAATTAACAAAAGAAAAAAAAATCTTGGTCAGGATACGAACCGCTGATGCTATGGTGTTTAACTTTAGTTAACTTTCTATTAAACCACTACACCAACTTGACACAAGATACGAACATTTTCAGTGCAGATATCACTAATCAATATGTCAACACAACAGCAAAGTATCGCCAAGGTTAAAATTTTTCCATTAAATTTAATACTTTAATAACAATAAATTGATTACTCACTAATATTATCATAAACTGTAAAAGAGAAAAACTTCTTTAAACCAATTTAAAACTCATTCAAAAACAGAAATATGCCACTTTAATTAGAGCCGATTGTTTACACGTTTTACACGTAAACATAACCTGATACTTCGATATTCTTACAAATATTGTAAATTTCTAGTATTTGAAATGTTGCTAAAGTTTTTATATTTCAATGTTGTAGGTTTTGCTGCTACAAAAATTGAATTGCATTGCAATTTTCAAACAAAATTTAGAAATTTAGCAACATTTAAAATTTTAGTTGCGCAACATTTACAATGTTACCAAATTTTTTGTATTTAACTGTTGCAAGTTAAAGTTTTGTTTGACTTAGTTTTAAAGTATGACAACGCCGTTTTTTAAAAATAATTTTAAAAAGAGGCACAGATTTAAATAAACACAGTAGGTTAGCGGTATTTAAAATGTTATGTTTTGGTACCACAAAATTGCAATATTTTTTAAACAATAAATGCTTGTTTAATTAGTTTTTAAAATATGAAATTATTGTAATATTTGAATAGTATTTAGAGATTTTAGATTTTTTTAGGATGCTTAAAGGAAGTACAACACTTGAAATGTTGTGAAATTTTTTATTTTTAAATGTTATTCAGTTAATTTTTGAAATAATCACATCGTAATTTTAAAATAATTTTGTAGAAGTAGACATATATTCTTACAAATATTGTAAATTTCTAGTATTTGAAATGTTGCTAAAGTTACATTGCAATACACAAATAATATTTAGAAATTTAGCAACATTTAAAATTTTAGTTGCGCAACATTGGCAATGTTGTCAAACCTTTTGTATTTAACTGTTGCAAGTTGAAGTTTTGTTTCACTTAGCTTTAAAGTATGACAACGCCGTTTTTTAAAAATACTTTTAAAACAAGGAACATATTTAAACAAACACAGTAAGTTAGTGGTATTTAAAATGTTATGTTTTGGTGCTACAACATTGCAATATTTTTTAGACAATAAATGTTTGTTTAATTAGTTTTTAAAATATGAAAATATTGAAATTTTTGAATAGTAGAGATATTTTTGGATGCTTAAAGGAAGTACGACACTTGAAATGTTGTGAAATATTCTATTTTTTAAATGTTATTCAGTAAATTTTGAAAATAACCACATTGTAATTTTAAAATAATTTGTAGAAGTAGACACATATTTTGTTAAATATTGTAAATTTCTTGTATTTGAAATGATGCTAAAGTTTTTATATTTCAATGTTGTAGGTTTTGCTGCCACAACATTTAAATTGCATTGAAATTTTCAAACAATATTTAAAAATTTAGTAACATTTAAAATTTTAGTTCCGCAACATTTGAAATGTTGCCAAATTTTTTGATTTAACTGATGCAAGTTAAACTTTTGTTTCACTTAGCTTTAAAGTATGACAACGCCGTTTTTAAAAATAATTTTAAAATAAGAACATATTTAAACCAACACATTAGATTAGTTGTATTTAAAATGTTATGTTTCGGTTCTCAACATTGCAATATTTTTAAACAATAAATGTTTGTTTAATTAGTTTTTAAAATTTAGAAATATTAAAATTTTTGAATAATATTTAGAGATTTTAGATTTTTTTGGGATGGATAAAGGAACTACAACACTTGAAATGTTGTGAAATTTTTTATTTTTTAAATGTTATTCAGTTAATTTTGAAAATAACCACATCGTAATTTTAAAATAATTTGTAGAAGTAGACACATATTTTGACAAATATTGTAAATTTCTTGTATTTGAAATGATGCTAAAGTTTTTATATTTCAATGTTGTAGGTTTTGCTGCCACAACATTTAAATAGCATTGCAATTTTCAAATAATATTTAAAAATTTAGCAACATTTAAAATTTTAGTTGCGCAACATTTGACATGTTGACAAATTATTTAACTGTAGCAAGTTAAAGTTTTGTTTTATTTAGCTTTAAAATATGACAATTCCGTTTTCCTAAAATTATTTTAAAAAAAGGGAACATATTTAAACAAACACAGTAGGTTAGTGGTATTTAAAATGTTATGTTTCGGTACCACAACATTGCAATATTTTTTAAACAAAAAATGTTTGTTTAATTAGTTTTTAAAATGTGAAAATATTGTAGTTTTTAAATAGTATTTAAAGATTTTAGATTTTCTTGCGATGCTTAAAGGAAGTACAACACTTGAAATATTGTGAAATTTTTTATTCTTTAAATGTTATTCAGTTAATTTTGAAAATAACCACATCGTAATTTTAAAATAATTTGTAGAAGTAGACACATATTCTTACAAATATTGTATATTTCTAGTATTTGAAATGTTGCTAAATTTGAATATTTTGTTTGGTTAGTTCCTCTAAAGTATAAAGTATTTTGCTGCCTCAACATTTAAATAGCATTGGAATTTTCAAATAATATTTAGAAATTTAGCAATATTTAAAATTTTAGTTACGCAATATTTGAAGTGTTACCAAATGTTTTGTATTTAACTGCAGCAAGTTAAAGTTTTGTTTTAGTTAACTTTAAAGTATGAAAACACCGTTTTTTTTTTAAAAGTAATTATTAAAATAGAAACATATTTAAGCAAACATAGTAGATTTGTGAAATTTGAAATGTTGCCCAAGTTATATATAGATGTTTATGTTTTGGTGCCACAACATTGCAATATTTTTTAACTGATAAATGTTTGCTGACTTAATTTTTAAAATATTTCAATTTTTAAATAGTATTTAAAGATATTTGATTTTTTAGAATGCTTAAAAGGAATTACAACACTTAAAATGTTGTAAAGTTTTTTTTTAGATGTTATTCAATTAATATTGGAAAGTAACCACAACGTAATTTTAAAGTAATTTGTAGAAATAGAGACATATTTTGACAAATATAGTAAATATGTAATATTTGAAATGTTGCTAAAGTTTTACAATTCAATGTTGTAGGTTTTGCTGCCACAACATTTGAATATTTAAAATTTTAGTTACGCAATATTTGAAGTGTTACCAAACTTTTTGTATTTAACTGTAGCAAGTTAAAGATTTGTTTTATTTAGCTTTAAAGTATGACCACGCAATTTTTCTAAAATATTTTTAAAATTAGGAACATATTTAAACAAACACAGTAGTTTAGTGGTATTTGAATTATTATGTTTCGGTGCCACAACATTGCAATATTTTTTAAACAATAAATGTTTGTTTAGTTAGTTTTAAAATCTGTATTAAACTAGTAGTTAGTGGTATTTAAAATGTTATGTTTCGGTACCACAACATTGCAATATTTTTTAAACAAAAATGTTTGTTTAATTAGTTTTTAAAATGTGAAAATATTGTAGTTTTTAAATAGTATTAAAAATTTTAGATTTTTTGGAATGCTTAATGGAAGTACAACACTTGAAATGTTGTAAAATTTTTAATTTTTTAAATGTTATTCAGTTAATGTTTGAAAATAACCACATTGTAATTTTAAAATAATTTGTAGAAGTAGACACATATTTCGACAAATATTGTAAATTTGTGATATTTAAAACGTTGCTAAAGTTTTTATATTTCAATGTTGCATGTTTTGGTGCCACAACATTTGAATATTTTTTAACTTATAAATTTTGTTTATTTAGTTCTTTAAAGTATGACAGCATTGCAATTTTGAAATAATAATTAGAAATTTAGCAACATTTAAAAGTTTTGGTTACGCAACATTTGAAATGTTGCCAAATTTTTTTATTTAACTGTTGCAAGTTAAAGTTTTGTTTCATTTAGCTTTAAAGTATGACAACACCGTTTTTTAAATAATATCAAAAACAGGAACGTATTTAAACAAAGATAGATATGTTTCGGTGCTACAACATTGCAATATTTTTTAAACAATAAATGTTTGTTTACTAAGTTTTTAAAATATGAAAATATTGCAATATTTGAATAGTATTTAGAGATTTTAGATTTTTTGGGATGCTTAAAGGAAGTACAATACTTGAAATGTTGTAAAGTTTTTTATTTTTTAAATGTTATACAATTAATTTTAAAAATTACCACTTAGTAATTTTAAAATAATTTGTAGAAGTAGACACATATTTTGACAAATATTGTAAATTTTTGTTTTGTTGCCACAATATTTGAATATTATTGAATTGAATAGTTTTTTAAAGCATGACAGCATTGCAATTTTCCAATAATATTTAGAAATTTAGTAACAATTTAAATTTTGGTTACGCAACATTTGAAATATTGCCAATTTTTTTATATTTAACTGTAGCATGTTAAAGTATTGTTTCACTTAGCTTTAAAGTATGACAACGCCGTTTTAAAAATAATTTTAAAAATAGGAACATATTTAAACAAGCATAGTAGATTCACGGAATTAGAAATGTCGCCTAAGTTAAACATGGATGTTTATGTTTTGGTGCCACAACATTGCAATATTTTTGAACCGATAAATGTTTGTTGACTTAGTTTTTAAAATATTGCAATTTTTAAATAGTATGTAGAGATTTAACTTTATTTAAATAGATTTTTTGTAATGCCTAAAGGAAGTATGAATGAAACTTAAAATGTTGTAAAATTTTTCATTTTTGAAACGTTATTCAGTTGTGTTTTTAAATGACCACTTCGTAATTTTAAAGTAATTTATAGAGAAAGACATATTTAAACAAACATTAAAAATTTGTGGTATTTGAAATGTTTTCAAAATTTCTATGATACAATGTTGTAGGTTTTGTTGCAACAGCATTTGAATAATTTTTAACTGACAGATTTTTGTTTAATTAGTTTTTTTTAAGTATGACAGTTTTGTAATTTTTTATTAATATTTAGAAATTTAACAAAGTCTAAAACTTTCTGTTACGTCTAATAGAAATGTGACATTGTAAATTTTTTTATATTTCTAATGTTGTTTAAATAAAGTTGTGTTTCTGTTAGCTTTAGCGTCTTATAGCTAATAAATGTTTGTTAAGTCAGCATTTAATAAATAAAAACTTTATGATTTTTAAAAAATGTTTAAAATTTAAGAATGTTTAAAATTTTTTTTAAACTTAATAGATTATATAGATATAATAATTATTTATATTTTGTTGCATAAATACGAAAACATTGCAATTTTTAAATAATATTTAGAAATTTAGCAATATCTAAATTGCTTGGGAATGATTAAGGGATATGTGACTTTTAAAATATTGCCAAATGTTTTACTATTTAATTTTGTTTAATTAGCTTTTAAATATAACAACATTTAATTTTTAAATAATTTATAGAAATACACACATATTTAAACTAACCTAGTAGGCTAGTAAACTTTAAAATGTTGCCAAAGTTTTTAATGTTGTAGATTTTGGTGCCACAACATTTAAACAACTTCTACCTTTTAAATGTTTTTCAAGTTTGTTTTCAATTCAAAAAACATTAGATTTTTTTATTATATTTAGAAATATAACAATTATTTTAAATTTTTCTAATGCTTAATAAATATGTAACATTCTAATATATAAAAAAATTCATATTTCTAATATTGTTGGAAGAAGGCTTTCTTTTTAATTGGTTGTTACTATACGACAACTCTGTATTTTAAAAATAAGTTATAAAAATAAACACATATTTAAACACACAAAATAAATTAACAGTATTTGAAATTTTTACAAAACTTTATATTTTAATGTTGTAGGTTTCATTGCCATTAGTTTTAACTGATAAATTGTTGTTTAATTAGTTTTTAAAATACAAAAACATAGCCATTTTTAAAAATATTTAAAATTTCAGCTGTATTTAAATTTTTTGTTATGCAACATTTGTAAACATTTTTGTATTTTAACTGTTCATAAGTTAAACTTTTGTTTGAGTTAACTTTTAATGTATGACAACATCATATTTTTAAACAATTTTAAAAATAGGCACACATTTAGACAAACATAGTGTATTTGTGGTATTTGAAATGTTGTCAAACTTGTTATACATTGATGTGTAGATTTTGGTGCTACAACATTGCAAAGTTTTTATCCAATAAATAGTTGTTTAGTTAGCTTATAAAATATGAAATCATTACATTTTTTAAATAGTATTTTAAACTTTTTTATTACTTAGATTGCTTGTGATGCATAATGGATGTACTACACTTGAAATGTTGAGAATGTTTCCATTTTTAAATGTCGTTCAGTTGGTTTTAAAAATAACAACATTGTATTTTTAAAATAATTTATATAAATAAACACATATTTAGATAAACGTATTAGATTTGTGGTATCTGAAATGTTGCCAAAGTTTTTATATTTTTATGTTTCTATACCACAACATTGGAATAATTTTAACTAATAAATATTTTTTAGTTAGTTTTTGTATTTGAAATGTTTTCCAAATTATACATTAATGTTTATGTTTTGGTGCCACAACATTTCAAAATTTTTTAAATAATTTTAAAAAATTTAGCAATATTTAAATTTTTTAAAAATGTGATTTTTGAAATTTTGCCAAATGTTTTACTACTTAATGTTGTTCAATTAGCTTTAAATATTACAACATTGTATTTTTAAAATGATTCATAAAAATACACACATATTTAAACCAACTTAGTTGACTTTAAAATGTTGCCAAAGTTTTTAATGTTTTAGGTTTTGGTGCCACAACATTTAAATAACTTCAACCTGATAAATGTTTATAAGTTTGTTTTTTAATTTAAGAAAACATTAGATCTTTTTTTATATTTAAAAATATAGCAATTATTTTAATTTTTTTCTAATCTTAATAAATATGTAACATTTTAATTGTATAAAAAATGTTCATATTTTTAATGGGTATTTTTTCAATTGGTTTTACTATAAAACAACTCAGCAGTTTTAAATAAGTCATGAAAATAAACACGTATTAAAACACACACAACAGGTTAGTAGTATTTGAAATGTTTACAAACCTTTTTATATGAATGTTGTAGGTTTTAGTGTGACAACATTGCTATAAGTTTTAACTGATCAATATTTGTTTAGTTAGTTTTTTAATTATAAAACATTGCAATATTTAAATAATACTTAAAAAATAACAATATAAAATTTGAAATGTTGTCAAATTATTTATATTTTTAATATTGTATAAATACGATAACAATTTTTTAAGTATATTTAGAAATCTTTTAATATCTTAAATTTTTCGTAATGACTAAAGTATATATGTGACTTTTAAAATTTAGTCAAATGTTTTATTATTTATTATTATGTTGTTCAGTTGGTTTTAGTATGACAACATTGTATAGTATATTTTAAAATAAATTATAGGAATAAACACATTTTTAAACACACACAATATATTAGTAGTATTTGAAATGTTGGCAAAACTTTATATTTTAATGTTGTAGGTTTAAGTGCCACAACATTGCTTGTTAAATTTTTGTTTAGTTAGTTTTTGAAATATAAAATATTTCAATTTTTAAATAATATTTACAAATTTTTTTATGCAACATTTGAAAACATTTTTGTATTTTAACAGTTGCTGAGTTAAAGTTTTGCTTGAGTTAGCTTTTAATGTATTACAACATAGTATTTTTAAAATAATTTCATTAATAGGCACATATTTAAACAAACATTGTAGATTTGTGGTATTTGAGATATTGTCAAAGTTTTTATACAATAACATTATAAGTTTTGGAACCACAACATTGCAATATTTTCTAACTATTAAATGTTTGTTAAATTAGTTTTTAAAATATAAACACATAGCAATTTTTTATTAATATTTAGAAATTTAGCAATGTTTAAAATTTTTTGTTAAGTCTAATGGATGTGTAACAAAAATTTTGCAAAAATTTTGTTTTTGAATGTTGTTCAAGTAGTTTTTAATATAACAACATTGTATTTTTAAAATAATTTAAAATTAGGCACATATTTAAACGAACCTAATAATTTGTTGTATTTAAAATGTTGCCAAAGTTTTTATATTTTAATGTTTTAGTGCCCCAACATTGTAATAATTTTTGACTGATTAATTTTTGTTTAATTAGTATGAGAATTTTTGAATAATATTTAAAAATTTGCAATATTTAACCTAATAGATATGTAATATTTAAAATGTTAAAATGAATTTAAAAATTGGCACATAATTAAACCAACATATTGGATTTGTGGCATTTGAAATGTTGCCAAAGTAATAATACATTAATGTGTAGATTTTAGTGCCACAACATTGCAATATTTTTTAACCAATAAATGTTTGTTTAGTTAGTTTTTAAAATTTGAATACATTGCAATGGAAATTATAAATTTAGCATTATATAGATCTTTTTGTGACGTCTAATAGATGTGTGACCCTTGAAATGTTGTAAATTTTTTTTAATGTTGTACAGTTGGTTTTTAAAAATGGCAACATTGTGTTTTTAAAGTAATGTATAGAAAAGACATAATTCGACAAACATAGGCAATTTGTGGTATTTGAAATGTTGCCAAAGTTTTTATATTTTAATGTTGTATGTTTCGGTACCACTACATCGAAAACATTTTTAGCTGCTAAATTTTTATTTAGTTATTTTTTTTAAAGTATGACAGTATTGACATTTTTGATTAATATTTAGAAGTTTAGCAATGTTTACGTCTAATAGATATGTGACATTGGAAATGTTGCAAAATTTTTTATATAAATTAAATGTTGTTTACGTACTGTTTTATTTCAGTTATATTTTAATATATGAGAACACAGTGTTATTAAAACAATTTTAAAAATAGGAACATATTTAGACATACGTACTAGATTTGTGGATTTTGAAATGTTGCAAAAGATTTTATTTTTTAATGCTCTAAATATCAATACTACAACATAATAATAACTTTTATCTGATAAATTTTATTTAATTATTTTTAAAACAGAAAAACCTTACAATTTATTTAAAAATTTAACAATATTTAAATATTGGTTAACTTAATGGATATGTGACCTGAAATGTTCTGAAATGTTTTATTACTTAATGTTGTTTAATTGGTTTTTAAACATGACAACATTGTGTTTTTAATATGATTTATAAAAATAGACACATAGTTGAGTTGTAGAATTTGAAATGTGGTCAAAGCTTTTAATGTTGTAGGTTTTGGTGCCACAATATTTTAATAACTTTTTTTATTTGTGACTAAACTAATGGTCAGTTTAATAAAAACCTTATCAACCAACAATGGACCACACAAATAAGTTGATGTTATTAAAATTTTATAAATTTGGCAAAATTTTTAAATATTGTTCAAACATTGCAATAACTTTATATTATTAAATTTGTAATATTGAAAATGTTGGCCAAATATTTAATTTTTTTTGTAGGTTTTGGTGCCACAATATTGCAATAATTTTTAAATGATAATAGTTTACATAGTTGGTTTTTAAAATATGAAAACCGTGCAATGTTTTAATAATATTTAGTCTTTTGTAATGGTTAATTAATATATGACATTAGAAATGTTGCCAATTTTTTTATATTATTAATGTTACTAAGTTAAAATTTGGTTTCAGTTGACTTTTAACACCCTGTTTTAAAATAATATTAAAAATAAACACATATAGTACATTTGTGGTATTTGAAATGTTGCCAATATTTTTATATTGTAGTGTTGCAGGTTTCTGTGCCACAACATTTCATAATTCATTTAATTAATAACCAATAAATTTTTGTTAAGCCGAATGGATATGTGACACTTGATGTGTGTATTTTTTTATATTTTTATTTTTCTTTTTGTATTAGCAGCATTGTAATATGGACATCACAATATTTTTACAATTATTATTTTAGAAATATATTAATATTTTGTGTTGTAGGTATTTGAAATGTTGTTAAAGTTTTTATACTTTAACATTTTAGGTTTTGATGTCACAACATTGCAATATTGTTTTTTAGTATATGACAAAGAAGTATTTTTAGAATAATTTTAGAAATAGAGACATAGATTTGTGATAAAATTTGAAATGTTGCCTAAGTTTTATTTATTTAATATTGTAGGTTTCGGTTTTCTTTTAAATTGCACATTTTAATTAAAAATATTAAATGTTTTTCCAATAATTCAACTGAAATTATTATTTCAATTTCGATTAAAGTTTTCTTGTATTTTTGTTTGTTTTTCACGAACAGTGTAAACTTTGGTGATACCATAACTTGATTGATCAATACTTATTACTACAAATAATATTATTCTAATTGAAAGTTTTGCAAGAAAAACATGAAATTTTATTTTATAAATTTTCTTCCTAATATAGTCGTTATTATTTTCTGCTCACGTAGCTTATTCTGCGCAGTGGTGTGTAATTAGATAAGACGTTAAATGAAGCGTTTGGTGCAATGTGCTGGGTAGTCAATTACATTTTATAATGTTTAGTATCATTTTGTGAATACTTAAGACAAAAGTTAAAATAGTTTAATTTTTTTAAATGTACATTTTATTTTTGTACATAATACGAAACAATAAAAAAAGTCACTGTTTTTTTATCACATCCTACTGTTTTATATTAAAAAAGATTAGTTATGATCTATACTTTATAGAAAACTGCAGTAACACCATCAAAGAAAAAACCAAAATTTAACTTAATTTAAATTTGTTTATTTTAAAAGCATGCATTTTGAGATGGTTAAACATTTTCCAATTCATAATTGAATATATTTTGTCTTTCTGAAAAAAATCTATTGATTCCGATAAAAATGTTTACCTAAACGAACAATTAGGTTAGAGTAAGGATCAACTAAATAACAAGTTATAGACATTTCAAGGTTGCAAATCATAAAAAAAGTATAAAAATTATGATTTAAGAAGTTGTAAGACGTTACAGCGAATGTCAAATGCATCAAATTTTAAAGTGCAATAACTCTAAATCCGCACAGCGAAACATTATAAACAAATAAACATCTTATGCTTAAAATTTTACAATTTTTCGTTTGTTGCTAATTTCTTAATTAACTTTGGAAATTTAATCGAATGTTTTTTGGCCTAAAATTTGCGCAAAAACTGTATCTAAAGCGTTAATTACTAATGAGATCTTTGGCGACATTATAATTATGGGCAATGCAAAAATTTATTTGGATTTTCAAAATACTATCGTCGAAGAATAGAAATTGTAAATAATAATTATAATAATAATAAAAATAGTGTGTACTTTGACAAACAATTAGATTAGTAATAAAATTGACTAGATAACAATTTATAGACATTTGCAAGGGTTGTGAATCGTTAAAAAGGTATAAAGAAGCCCAGAAAATTAAGAAAAACCTTATAAATTTAGAAAAATTATAAACATTGCCGCCTTTTGTTGCAATGCTAATAACTTTCGAAATTTAATTTTAGGTTTTATTTTTGTCCTAAAGTTTGGGCTAAAATTGGCATAAAACCGTTAATTATTAATAAAACCTTTGGCAACATTATAAATATGGGTAACGTAAACTTTTAAGAGGATTTTCAAAATACACAAAATTATAAATAATTAAAGTATTTAGAAGTGCTTCGTTAACGTAATTAGTGCACAAAAGAACCTCGTTATCATCAAGTATGTGTTAAAATTTGTGTCATCGCCAAAAATTGTAAAAATAAAATGATATTGCCACGTAATAAAATCGTAATTTTGATATACACAACGTAAGTAATTTTAAAAGGTGTACACGTGTAGGTTTATGCGTTTATGTATAAATTGCTTTAATGATTCTCGAAAACTAAATGCTACTTTGTTTATTATTTATATTTCTTCTTTTTGTCACATGTGAAAAATCAAAACAAGTAACATACATTGCGATTATCACTCAAAAAAAATTTTTTTATATACATAGTGTTAAAATATAAAAAAAATTATCATTTAATTTATTTATACAAGTAATTTTAATTTAATTGAACCGATTGATGATAATGGTGAATTTTATTTGTTGAAAAATTTATCGATCGATTTATTTTTACTCCAAAATTTTTTTTGATATACATAATGTTGAAATTAAAATAAAAATAGCATTTAATTTAATTATACAAATAATTCTAATTTAATTGAAACGATATTTTTTGTTGATAATGGTGAATTTTATTTGCCGAAAAAAATTTATCCATCGATTTATTTTTGTATTGCTTATTTTAATGACTGAAAGTTAATATGTAAATTGCATACCTAAGAAATATGTAACTTAAAGTTGAATGTAATTCTCGAGACTTTTATTCTTTTTTACACATTGATTAACATTAAAACTAGTTTGATTTACTCGTACACTTTTAACCTTGGTAAACTTAGTGTCGTCTCTTTGCACACAAAGTTTATTGTTTTCTTTTATTCAAAATAATACTAATAACACTTATTTTACACATAATGTCAATTTTGTATTTTTTTTAATTACCGTTATAAATATTACTTACTTACTAAACATTTTCTATTTCTCTAATTAAACGAAAAATATTTATTTATGTACAACTAAATTATTTTATCAAAAAATACGGACTGGTGTTTTAGAAGCTTTATATCATTAACAATTTTAATTTTACATCTAAATCAAAACATTTATTATACATTTTAATTAATTATTTTTGATTTTCAAAACAAATATTTATTTATCTAAAAATAAATTTCCACTTCAATATGTTACCTACGGTTTTCCAATGTTCCTAAATTCTGCATGCCAGCTTCAGAAGATTTACTACACGTTCCATTAGATCGCGCCTTATTATTTATTTCTCTTTCAGTAAGAAAGTTATTGATCTAATTACTTGTAAGTACACCCACAATCCCTCTGCGACTAACAGAGCTGCGGGAGATGTTTCCAACACTGACTTAATTTATAGTTTGTTTACAAATATACCGTACCATTTTCTTTTTTTCTACAATTGTTTCCATTTTTTTACTACTTATATTTACCTTTTTCTATTTTTCTACTCCTACTTATTGTTTCTTTTAAAGTTTCCGGTTGTACTTTGCAATTTTTGCGTTTATTCTTTTTTTCATTCGTTTTCATCTTGTCTTTCCTCCAGTTGCTGCGCCCTTTCTGTTCTCCTTAGCTAAAACTTTCTACTTTATATAACACCTGCCCATCTACCATCACACAGTATACCTTATATATGTAAACTCCCCTTTTACTCCCTCTTTATATTTTTATTCAATATTGAATTCTCCTGCTCTTCACATAATTATAATAGTAATAATTTAAAAACGCAAATTTTTTGCTTAAATTGATAGTGAATTAATTTATGCTAATGCTGTTATTGTTCTGTTGTTGTTATTATCATTGGTTGTAATTGGGTGTTGTTCGTGGTTTATCTTAATCTATTTAATCAAGGACAAAAATGTATTTTTTGTATTTACTTTGATGATGGTTTAAGTTGTCACTATTAATTGTTTATTAGTTTAGGATATGAAAAGCATTCCGAGCACATCTAGATTAAATTTGGTATTGGAGACATTTTGATTCTGTTTAGATTCATATCCTGATTATAGTGGTGATATTGCGGTCTTATCCCAGTAAAATTATATTACATATCAAAAAATTTGGTAGTGATTAATAGTAAAAAACTGAAAAATTTATTCCAAAAATTTAGAACATAGTTACAATTATGTATTAACATGTGGCTATACCGCCATTTTTTAAACTTTTAGAATTTTTTCACGAATTTTACTTTAAGTATTTTTATTTACTTAATTTTACGGTGGAATTGTCAATAATATATAAAACGTCTATTGTTCATGTGCGTAAGATTGAATTTAATTTTTAAGGGCGCATTAATTTAATTTTTGTAAGCCTAAAGGTCTTTGCAGTAGTTTAACAATTGGTTTATTTTTGTGGTAATTTAAATGTTTTTGCGTGTGCATTACCAGCGACAAGATAACTTCTCGATTTACTTTTATAGTGACTCAAAGCTAATTTTTTGTTTTAATTGAATTGTGATTGATTTGCTTATTCACTTTTGTTTTACTTTTCTAAGTACTAGTGCTTATGAACTATTGGTAAGGTCAGGCATGTGGTGGCCTGGGAAGTTTCAAAAACTTTGAGTTACATCTTTAACTTTATGCCTACGATATAGGAGTTTGGCAAACTGTTTTATCAATAATAAATTTTTTTTTAGTTTTTTTGTTACCTTTGTTTTGGGATAAACGTATTTTTTTAATTGTTAGAGTTTGAACAAATTATAAAGAAATTTGGAAGGAGGTGGGTAGTAAAATATTAATGTTTTAAACATTGATTTAAAAACAATTAAAACTGTTTAAAAACACCAAATAACGAATCATGAAAATAATAAAAAAGTTGTTATTGTATATTTGTAAATACATATAAAGACAAACATATAAATGAGAAAGTTACTAAATAAATACTGACGACAAAAAAATCGAGTAAAATAACAAAACAATAAAATATAAACACAAAATATCATAATAAAGAAATAAACACAAAAAAGAGTAACTCGCACAATAAACAATAACTGAACAGGAACAAAACTCAAAAAGTTCGTTTTATAACAACGACGTAAGCGGCATAATGAAAACCGTTATTACAAATTTTTCTTCAAGCACACAACGGGAAGGGGAAATTTTAACCTAAGCGACTTTATTAAAAAAAAATTTTTGTATGCGGACTTGCGATCGATTTGCGCTTGTAAAGTTAAACAGCAATAACCTTTTAAAGTTGAAACTTTCGAATTGAGCTTTTAAAGCATGGTCATCGAAAAAAAAATCGGTGCATGTAATTGCTAGCGTTTTTTTTTCGTATTTCGAAAATAACATAGAAAAAAAAGCATTGGAACAACGCAATTACGCAACGTCTTCGACGTTCGAAGCGCATCGCAAGTAAACAAGAAAATCCAAAGGCGTAAAGCTTTAAGAAAAATTACGCCATTAGCTTTTACGACATAAAAAGGCGTTTTGTGCTGACTATTATCAAAGAAATGTATATTTAAATTGATGCTCGAGTGTACATATAAAATCCTAAGGAATTTGTACATCCACTTCGTTTAGATAAAAATGTTTTTTTGCATGATTTTTACGTCTTTTTTTTTTATTTGTACGAAACGTCGTCGGTTTATTGTGCGATTGTTGCACAATGCAAAGTACACTTTATAATGCGTCCATAAGTTGATATACTAAGTTGAAAGCGTTTTGCCAATGAAAAATGCGCTATTGGAAAAGCTGTCAAATTCAATGTGCGATTTTTACGTTACTTTGGATAAATTACCTTCAAAGGGTGTATGCGGGAAAAACGTCGGCTGAACAGACATATCTATCTCGATTAAAAATTTTAATACAATTTTTGATTTAACAATAAGAATTGTACAAATTTTTAAAAATCTTTCCACATATATTACCTACAAAAATAACAAAAAAAAATTTTTAATAAAAGTTGGCGTTGATTTAATTGTAAACAGTTTTTTAAACAATTTTTTGATTTGGTAAAAATTATCGACATACGGCAACAACGTGACATTTCAAGTTTTAACAATATGTTTGTGAACAAATTAAAGTAAACATATAGCAGTGCTAGATGACCCCCGGCAGCTCTTTTTACTCGGAAGTGGTCATGGAAGGATTGAAAATCGTTTACAAAAAGGCCTCTACACTGCTCGAAAAATTTAAAAGGCGCCACCTAGGATTATGTAAAGAAATATCTAGAACTACTAGGACCCTATATATATGTAAATATAACCATTCTTAAACATGTATTGACCAATTAAAATGGAGTACGTCAAACAAAAGACCAAAACACCAAAACAAAAAAGATAGTGCCTACAGTTAATAGAAACCGTAAGAACATATATTTTATTAAAACAAAGGAAAGTAAAAAAAAAGCTACTTACACCGGAATCGGAATCGAAGATTTATTCCCTAATTAGAATGGGACGATTTTACTTCAATCGCTATTACAAAGCACATTTCTAATTGTTCAATCCTTAGACAGCACTTTCCATGTACACCTTTTCAGAACGGAGATTTAAACGGAAAAAAAACGTATACTTTTTGCGAAAAAACGAGATGTACCTTTTGCAAATACACGAGTACTAAAAATCGGAACCGACAACTCTAAACAGGTAAAATCCCCCAAAAAAACTTCTCAATATAAGAATGCATATTCAGGTGCACAATAAATCAATTATTTATGAAATAATCTCGTCACAAATATCTTCAAAAGTATTATATGTAGGAACAATGCAAATTTTACTAAAATTAAAATATTTTTTTTAATTTATAGATTAGTTCATATAGGTTTCATTATATATCTGAAAAATATTAAATGTAAGTTATCGGTGTTTAAAACAGTTTTGTGCGCATCAAAGTACGTTGAACTATGTAAACACATAAACAAACCTTCCGTTGTTCTAAGAACTATACAAATGAAATATTATAACACAAAAATATTTTTTTAACATTAATAGATTAATTAATATTGATTAATTTCATTACTTTAAAGTTTTAGAAAGTATATTTTGATCTTTCACTAAAAAAGCTCAACAAGTAAAATTTTATAAAATCAAATTAATTTTTATCTACATTAATAGATTAAATTTTGTAGATATATTTTGTTTTATAAAAGTCTTGAAAAAACAATAGATGTGAATTATCGGTGTTTAAATTATGTAAAAACTCAAGATAAAACATTTTGGGTAACAAATGTTTCTACACTTTCATTATCTATGTGAAAACTTAAAGAAACATTTTGTTACAAAAAATGTTTTTACATTTTTATTAAAAATTTAAAAAAAATAAAATATCTTAAAATTAATATATGTTTTCAAAATAATAGATTAAATCATGTAGATTAATTTCGTTTCATTAAAGTATTGAAAAGTATTAGACGTAAATTATCGGTGTTTAAAACAACTTTGTATACATCGAAGTATGTGAAAACTTAAAAAAACCATCTGTTGCAAAAAAAAAATGTTTCTAAATTTTTATTAAAAAACTAAAGAAATAATAATTTTAAAATTAAAATATTATTTTTTAGATTAAAAATAAAGATTAATTTTTTTCATTGAAGTATTGAAAGTATTAGATGTGAATTATCGGTGTTTAAAACATTTTGTTGCAAATTAAACTTTTATTAAAAAATAATAAAATAAAATATCATAAAATTAAAAGATTTTTTTAGATATAAAGATTAAATAATGAAAATTTATTTCGTTTTATTAATGTTTTGAAAAGTATTAGATGGAAATTATCTGTGTTTGAAACCACTTTGTATACATTGAAGTATGTTAAGCTATGTGAAAACTTAAAAAACCATTTTGTTGCAAAAAAAATGTTTCTGAATTTTTATTAAAAAGTTAAAGAAATAAAATATCCAAAAATTAAAATATTATCTTTTTTTAGATTAAATCATAAAGATTAATTTTGTTTCATTGAAGAATTGAAAAGTATTAAATGTGAATTATCGGTGTTTAAAACATTTTGTTGCAAATAAAATGTTTTTAAATTTTTATTAAAAAAACTAATGAAATAAAATATCAAAATATAAATAATTTTTTTTAGATCAAAAGATTAAATCATGTATATTAATTTTGTTTTATTAAGGCCTTAAAAAGCTTTAGATGATAAACAAATAAAATATTATAAAATAAAAATAACCTTCTATTTGGATTAATTGATTAAATTAGGTAAATTAAATTTGTTTTAAAAAGTTTTAAAAATATTAGATGTAAATTATCGGTGATGTTTGTAGGCATCAAATTACTTTGAATTATATAAAAAAATTTAAAAAAACATTTTGTTGCAAAAAATTGTTTCTACATTTTCACTAAAAAGCTCAACAAATAAAACTTTTTTGAAAAAATATTAGATTATCGGTGTTTAATACAATTTTGACGCATCGATAAATGTTCAATAATGTAAAAAACCGAAAAAAACATTTTCTTGCAAAAATGATTCTACATTTTAACTAAAATATCATATAATTGAAATATTATGTAGATTAATTTTGTTTTATTAAAAGACTTAAAATGTGATTTATCGGTGTGTTCTGTACGCATTGGAAGTATTTTGAATTTGGTAAAAGGGTAAGAAAGCATTTTGTTACAAAAAAAATTTTTAATTTTACTAAAAAGTTAAAGGTATAAAATAACATAAAATCAAAATATTTTTCTATTTTCATTAATAGATTAAATTATCTATATTAATTTCGTTTTACAAAAATTTTGAAAAATGTTAGATTATCGGTGTTTAAAACAATTTTGACTCATCGATATATGTTCAATAATGTAAACACAGAAGAAAACATTTTGTTGCAAAAAATAATTCTACATTTTTACTAAAATATCATATAATCAAAATATTGTTTTATTTACCTTAAAAGATTAAACTATCTACGTTAATTTTGTTTTATATATTTGTTTTAGATATTAGATGTAAATTATCGGTGACTAAAACAATTTTGTTCACACGTTTTACTAAAATAAAATATCATAAAATCAAAATTATTTTTGTTTTAGATTAATAAATTAAATTATGTAGATAAATTTCTTTTCACTAAGGTCTTGAAAAGTATTAGATGTAAATTATCGGTGTTTAAAACATTCTTATACGCATCAAAGTACATTAAAGAAAATCATTTTGTGGCCATTGTTTTCTTTTTTATTGTTTAGAAAGTTTTTTCGTTTCAGGTGCGACGTGAGATTCTGTTGCGAAAAATCAAATCAAATTTTATTGTTCTTATATAATTAAACAAATGATTCGTTCTCTATATTTCAATACAATTCTTTAAACCTATCCAACTGTTCCCCCTTATTTCCTTTTCCCTATTGTTTCATTATTTTTCTTTCTTTCTGTACCATCCTTTTCCTTCTTTCCACTATTGTATCCTTTCCCCCTTTTCCCCCAATAACCTCTTTCAATCTATTTCCTCTGGTCTCAGCTCTTTACATTGTTCCTTCATATGTTTGATATTTTCCCACTCTCCCCCACACAATGTACATAAGCTTTTTTTATTCCTCTTCCAGTATTTGTTTTTCTGTTCTTTGTTTCTTGTCCTAAACCTTGCTATTAACCTTTCTTTTTCTAACCCTTTTTCCGAAGTCAAGTACTTTGGTATTTCTTCCGTGATTATTTCCTTGTATTTTCTATTAAGTATATTTCCCTTCTTCTATTTTTGTTTTTCTTTTCTGTCTTTGTGTATCCTTATCTTGTCTTATTATCTTCTCTACTATACTTCTTTCCTCCCTCTTATTTTCTTTATCTCTTTTCTTGAGTAACCACTTCTTTGATAATATTTCTTTCTTGCCTCCTGTTTATGTATAATTTTCTGCATTTCTATCTCTTTCTAACATTTATATAGTATCTTTTTTCCTTCCTGTTATCCATTCTTTTTTCATACTTTATCGCTCTTTTTCTGTTTGTATTCTTATCTTGTCTAGTTTTATTTCTTCTTTTACAATATATCCTGGTGTCTTCTTTTTTAGTCTCAATGTCCACTTCCAATATTTTTCTGAATCTTCTCTAGTTCCTTCCATTTCTTCCATCCCCAAATCTCTGCTTCACACATCATAACGTTTTTTTACTAATTTCCCATCTTCTTTTCTCTATATCTTTTCCGAAAGTTCTTTCTCCTAGCCCCTAATTCTTCTTCTACTATTCTATTTCTCTTTTGTCTAAGTTTTCTTATTTGGTCTCTATCCTTGTTGTCCACACTCTTAATTTCTTCCTCTTCCCACCACCATTTCACTTCCTTTCGTCTTCCTTTTTTCTTTTTAAATTTTATTATTTTTGTTTTTGATACATTCACTTATATTTTTCTTTTTTTAAAAAGATTTTTATGAATTTAATCATCTTTTTATCTCTTCCTTGTTTTTCGCTAAGGCGACAGTATCCATACCTTTTTCCTCCTTATTACAATCTCTCCCACTTGATGTTTTTCCAATTCTTCTTCTAAATCGCTTAAATAGATTGCGAACAGACACGGACGTTAACGGGCATCCCTGCTTTAGTCTCTTCTCTGTCCAAAATTCTCCTCCTAACCTTTTTACGTCACTTTTGATCTACATTTGATCTCCTTGTAAACCTTCTCTATTGTGTTTTTTATGTCGTTTTTATCCCCATACTCTCCCTTTTTTTCTTATCTTTTATTAATTATAATAATAATAAAGTGCTTCGAAATAAAATATTATCTATCGTCCCTCTCCTTTTCTGAAACCATTTTGCTAGTCCGGTATTAATCTCTTTCCTCTAACTCTTTCTCTAACCTTTCTCTTATTATTTCTGCATATATCTTATACCCTATGTTTATTATGCTTACCCCTCTGTAATTTTTTACATCTGTCCTGCTTCCTCCTGTGTATACTGGACATATAACTGCTTTTTTCCATTTGTTAGGTAATCCCTCTCCTGTTCATATTCTTTTAAAAATTTTTTTTAATTTTTCCTTTGTCTTTTTCCCCGTGTATTTCCATTGTTCTCCTCGTGTTACATCCGTTCCTCCCGTCTTTCCTTTTTTCAGTTTATCTGAAATATTTTTTCTATTCCCTTACTCTTTTTTTCTACTTCTTTTTTTACAATGTTCTTTCCATTTCTTTACTTCTATTCCAGTTTCCTTGTTTTTTTTTCTTCTTTTTGTTTACAAACTCCCAAGCTTGTCTTTCATTTTTTATTTCTCCTATCTACTTTTCCATCTGGTTTTTATATTCCTCTTGCTTTTGTACATTTTTTTTTAAAATTAACTTTAATATTTTTTAATTCCTCTATTTTTATCCTGCCTTTTCTTTATTTCCTTCTTCCTTTCTTCGGCTCTCTTTTTCCGATCTCACATTTGCAATTCCACCAAACTTTTCCTTTCTCTACTTCTTTTCTTTTTCTTATTGAATTGCTCCATTTTTGTTATTATCCTCCCCATCTCGTCTTCCACTTCCTCTTCCAATTCCGATCTCTTCTCCATTATCGCTTTATACATTTTTATACTTTCCTTTGTCTAAATATTAATTTCTCTACATTCTCCTTTTTCCCTTCTTCTTCCTCTTCCTACATGCTCACTTTTAGCGGTTGGTGGTCTGATTCCATTTCATCCTCTATTTTTAATGTTTCTATGCACTCTTTACTTTTTTTGTTTATTATTACATGATCTATAACTGATTCTCCTCTTTGACTTATATATGTATATTCTACTTTTTCACTTTCTTCAATATTTCCGTTTATTATTATCCAGCCTCTGTATATCATATAACTTCAGTAGTTTTCTTCTTTGTCCGTTTATTTTTTTGTCCATTGATCTTCTAATTCTTACTTTTCCGTTTATTATTAAACCATTCTCTTCTCCTATTCTTGCATTGAAATCTCCTCCCAATATTATCTTTTCTTGTTTCCTTTATTTTATTTCGTCCTCTATGATCTTTTAGCCTTATCCATTTCGTTCTCATGATGATGAATTTCTCTCCGTTTTCTGTCTTTATTGTTGTTTTTATCATTTCTTTTATTCTATATTTTTTTCTTCTTCTTCTGTTTCTAACATTTTTTTTTTTAACTTTTACTCGAGTGACAAACTACAATATTTAGTGCAGACAAATACAATCAATGATTTGGAAAAAGAGATGGTCAAGGAATACCCTAGATCATATAGAACTGAAGACTGAAATGAAGTTTTTAAATATACATTCAAAGAAACTGAATAAATTAAATAAGCATATAACAACACTATGTTAGAAGTAAGATTTCAAAAAAATAGACAAAGAAATGGTAATGGAAGAAAATCATCAAAACAGAATGAAATGTGGGAAATGTATGAACCCTATTATTGTTCCAATAAGTGGTTTGGGGTAAACGGTGTTGATTGGTAGGTGTGATCGGAAGTGAACGGTGTTAGTTGGTAGGTTACAGTTATTTTTCTTCTTAAAAAAATTATATGTTGTTGTGGTAAACGGTGTTAAGTGGTAGATGTGATCGGAGTGAGTAAATGTTCTTCGGAAAAAAATGGCGTTTTAAAGTTCAAGAAATTAATCGATGAATTGAAGAAGTGGTTAAGGTTTTGAATTCAATTCAAAAAAAATTCATAAAAAACACAAGATTTATCTGAGTGACAAACTACAATATTTACTGCAGCTAATTGTAGCCAGACAAATATTATTGAAGATTTGGAAAAAAAGTTAGTCAATGAAATTCCAGAATAGATAGGCAACCCAACATACACAAATGCAAAGAGTTGCAGTTAACGTAGAAGTAAAAACTTTAAACATGGATTCAGGTGAATACCTCACAGACAAAGGGAAGAGAAAAAATGAAGATGTAGACTAACTATTTAAGAGATCAGAGCAAACAGCTAGGACACCGACAAAGGAAGAAGATAGCAAAAGAATAATGGAAAAGCAACTGGAGGAACTTATGTCACTAATGAAGAACCTGGCGCAAGACGTAAAAGTAATTAAGAATAAACAGCGAAATAGCAATGAAGAAACAAAGAAGCTACAAGAGGAGATCAGGAGTTTAAGAAAGGAATGAAGGAAATTTAAGGAAAAAATAAAAGAACTAAAGAGAACCAACAAACAAGCTATGAAGGAGATTAAAGATCTTGAAAAGAAAGTAGAGAAGCAAATGAGATAATAGAAAAAATGGATAGAAAAAGGAGGAGAAAATACATAGTCATACAAGGGCTAAGAGGGTCTTCAACAAATCCGAAAATATTAACGGAGGAATTAGAAAGATTTATAGAGAATAGATTGGGTGTGTCTCTAAAAGTAGAGAAGGTTAGAAAAGTAAGAAAAGACGTGTGTTTGGTTAAACTGAATTGAAAATGAAAGAAAGATCCAAAATACAATTAGGAGACAAACGAAAGAAGAAGCAGCAAAAAAAACGGTTAAAGTGGGATATCAAAAGATAATATGCAATCAGGAGTTATGGACCTGGAATGAGAAATGGGGTAAATTGGAAAAACACAACAACAAGCACAAACGATTAAGACCAAAGAAGAGCAAAAAACTAATAAGAAAAACAGGACAAGAAAAAAGCGACGACAAAGGCAATGGACACAAGGACAAACGATTGCTTATGGTACAGAATAGGAACATGGAATATCAGAAACTCAAATGGTAATGAGAAAGAACTAATTCAAGAAATCAAGAGGTATAAAATGAAAGTAGTGGCGACCACAGAGACAAAGAAGAAAGGAGTAGGAAAATTAATGATAAAAAACTTACGGACTGTTATACAGTAGAATAGATAAACAAGATAGAGCTGCGTCAGTGGTAGGGTGTTTGACAAGCCCAAAGTACCTAAGAAAGTTAGTAGGGGGGAAAGCAGTAAGCGAAAGGGCAATGAAAGTAACCTTTGCAAGATGCAATCAAGAAAAGTTGGATGTAATAGTGGCATATGGGCCAGGAAAAACGGGCGCTGTACGAAGAATCAGACAACTCGGCGGTAATTCAGGGAGATTTTAACGCAAGAATTGGAAATGAGACTAAAGGGAGGCAGAAGAAATAAGAAAGCACGGAGAAACTACCTGCAGCACGAATGGGGAAAACTAGTTGATTTCTGTATACAGAATGGTTAAGTAATTAAAAACTCTATACATCAGCATAAGAACTGTCACAAATTTACTAGAGAAAAACCAGGAAGGAATGAAAGATCAATTATCGGCTATATAATATATATAGATCGGTTTACAACGTTCTACGACGTCTTCCGACACCCAACCGCCATCCGTCCCTGTCTCTCCACAGGTCTACGTCTAGATCCCTTTCCCTAATTTTGGTTTCAACACCCTCTCGCCAACTCTTCCTTGGTCTTCTTCTCTTTCTTCTCCCTTGAGGTGACCAGCCTAATATTTGCTTAGGTAACCTATCGTCGTTCATTCTTTGTACATGGCCATACCATATTAGCTGTTTCGTCCTCACATCGTCCACCAATGTATGCCCGGCTCCCATTATTTCCCGAATCCTGGTATTTGGAATTTTTCTAGCCTTGATTTACCTGCAGCTCGTCGCCAGAAGTCCATCTCGGTTGCTAGCAGTGTCTTTTCTGCACTTTTTTTAGAGGCCATACATCACTTCCATACGTTACTATGCTCTTTATAATTGTGTTGTAGATGTGATGTTTATTACCTTTGGATATTGTTTGGTCCCACAATACTCCATTTAGCATGCCAATAGCCCTTCTTCCTTGTATGTTGCGTTCCTCAATGGCTTTATCTAGAGTTCCATCCTCTGTTATCTTTAGACCCAGGTATTTATACTCTGTGCAGTGTTGAATGGTTTGGTTATTTTCTAACACTATAGGCTCTGGTGTTCCACCAATACACATACACTCCGTCTTCTTGATGTTAACATGCAGACCCCATTTTTTGTACTCTTCTATAAGTTTTTTTGCCATATATGTCAAGTCATCATGGTCCTGTGCTAATACGATCTGGTCATCTGCGAAACACATTGTGTATAGATTATTATTGTTAAGGGGGATTCCCATGGCATAAAACTTCCGTATCCAGACTTTGAGAGCTTGCTCTAGATATATTTTAAAAGAGTAGGAGACAGGCAACATCCCTGTTTCAGACCTTTTGAAATCCATTGCTGACGCTGTCCAAAGTTTGCTAAGTGGAACACTGTCATAAGCCTTTTGAAGATCAACATAAAGTAAATGGATCTTTTTAATGACCTGAGTGAGGCAGTATAGGTGATCTACTGTTGAGCGACCAGCTCTAAAACCAGCCTGTTCTTCAGCTTCCATATCCGCATACTCTGTCTCAATTTTGTTTTTAAGATCTTGCCATATATTCTGCTCATTGTACCAGTCACTGACAGTCCTCTATAGTTTTCACATGAATCTCGGCTTTCCTTTTTATGTATCGTGGATATAAGGGATATTTGCCATTCATTAGGGATTTCACTTCCGTCAATGCAGTTTTGGAATATCATTGTAAGGTGCGTATAGAGCAAGTTGTTGCCATGTTTTATTAATTCTGCCGGAATATTTCCGGGACCAGGGGCTTTTCCATTTTTAAGCGAACTGCATACTTTTTTTGACTCGTACTGAGATGAAACAATATTAATAGCACCATTCTTATTAGTGTTCGCACTAATGAACTCAGTTCTTTTCTCGGTAAGCAGATCCTCAAAATGTTTCTCCCAGTTTTCCATTGATATTGGGGATATGATATCTCCTTTCCTGTCGGTGCGTAGACTTTTTAATAGTCTCCAACTTTCCGTACTTTTCCGTCCACTAAGGTATGTGTTGATTCTGTTGCAGTTTCTTTCCCAGCTATCGTTTTTGTTTTTTATTATGTTTTCCTTACTTCTTTTGGGCTTTCTTGTAGCTTTCTCTATCCTCATCTTTATTTGTTGTTAGGTACTTCTGATATTTCTGTCTTTTTTCCACTATTTTCTTTTCGATTTCTTCATCCCACCAATATGGCTTCTGTTGTCTTTGACCTTCCTCATGTTCACCAAGCGCTTCTCTGGCGGCGGCGTGTATACACTCTTTTATGTCTTCGTAGTGTTGCTGTGTATTTTGTGTTCGTTGTAATGTACAAATTTTTCCAACTTTTGGTCCAGACGGCTTCTGTAAAGTGTTCGTGTGGTTTCATTGTCCAAACTGTCCAAGTAATACCGTACTGGTTTACTGGACGAGACTGGTTCTGCACCTGCCGCTTCTGTATATCGGCCATTATTCCAAGGGGGGATGGTCATAATTGTCTTTAAGAGATAGTGATCGCTACCGCAGGTCGGACCTCTGCATACTTTGACATCGTGCACGTCAATTCTTGTCTTTTGTCTTACAATGACGTAGTCGATTATGGATCTTAAGTTTCGTGTTTTCTGCGTCCATGTGAACTTGTGGATATCTCGATGTTGGTAAAAGCCATTTAGTACTTTTAAACTACTTTGTTCACATATTGTAACGAGGCGTGTTCCATTGTCATTGCGTGTGACCTCTCCATGCAGTCCAATTGTTTTGCTATTATTTTCCAGTCCAACTCTGCTATTGAAATCTCCAAGTAATATTATCTCCCGTGATGTTCCAACCTTAACAATCTCATCATTCAGTGATTCAAAGAAATCCTCTTTTGTGTTAACTAGTGCATTTTCATTCACCGCGTATACTCCGAAGATAGTTATTCTCTGGCTATGTAGTGTAATGTTCATTTTAATTAGTCTTTCACTGATTGCCTCCCAGGAGCTAATATACTTACGTACCGTTTTTCGAACTAGTATTGAGACTCCTTGTTGTGCCCTTTTTCTTAAGATACTCCACTATAGAAATGATCATAAAATCCCAAATTTTCTAAACCTTTACCTTTCTTTTTTGTCTCTGTAAGTTTTTTACTTCCGCAATTACTTCATTTAGTTTTGTAGAGAGGCCTTGAACGTTCCATGTAGCCCAAATCATTGTCCGTTTTCTTTGCTTTAGTCGTTGCCGTTCAGTCTAATCTAGTCCGAGGCTTTGGTTAGGTTTTTTAACATTTTACTTTTTTTCCGAGTATCGAGGAGTTAGCCCGATGCCTCAACCCCCAACCTGGAGGACCAGGGTTTTATATCAGAGTACCCTCTCCTAGATAAGTTGCTTTCTCTGTAGCTAAGGAGTCTTATCTACCCCACTTGTTGGTCCGCGGGTGGTATTTTATTTCCCACCTACCCACCGTTTTTGTTGAACCGGTTAGGGCATTCCCCTATCCGCCACCTTGGGGACGCGCCCTAGGGGTTTACAGGTTCCCCGAGGGATCGACTATATAATAACGGATGCAAACAATAGAAGAAGGATAAAGGATGTGAGAGTATTTAGGGGAGCAGAAATATCATCAGACTACCACCTGCTAATAGCAAAATGGAAAACCAAAAGAAAATAATAATGATATACTATCGAGAAACAAAAATATTGAAGAAATGTGAGGACAATTCAAAAAATCACCTGCGGGCTAACTATAACTGAGGCAAAAAGAAGAGAACAAGTTGGTGGAGTGAAGAAATAAAAAAAATCATTAAAATAAAAAGAAAACTATTTACAAATTAAAAAACAATAAAGCTTACAAGAGATATAAAAAAATAAGGAAAATAGTAAAGATTATGATCAAAATAGCTAAAACCAAAGAATGGGAAGAATTTGGTACCAAGATGCAAAAGATAAATGGGCAAATCAAAAGTTATTCTGTAGGACCTTAAAGAACATAAGAAATAAAGGGAGACAAAACAAGTTATGGACAGTGAGCAAAGAATACTAATAGAGGAGGACAAAATTATGGAAAGATGGAAGCAATATTTTCAGGATATGTTAGATGGCGAAGAAGTAACCGAAGAGAAAGCGGAAGAAGGAATACAAAAATTGAAAAACTAAAATAAAGAGAGAAAAAAACAAAACAAGCGATGTGTTCAAGTTAGAAGATATTAAGAAGGCAGTAAGAAAAACTAAGAAATGGCAAAGCTCCAGGAGTAGATAGAATAAAATCAGAATTATTGAAGGAAATGGGCGAAGAAGGAATGGTGTTATTACATAGAATTATAAAGAAAGCATGATCAACACAAACAGTACTTAAAGAATGGAAAATTACAGTGATAGTTCGTATCTTCAAGAAAGGTAATCAGAAGAACGGCGCAAACTATAGAAGGATATCGCTATGATGATGATCTTGGAGGGATGGTTAAGAAAAGAAGTTGAAGAAATGTTTCATAAAGCACAAATTGATTTGCACATAGACGTATAATCTAATTCTGAACATCTTTTCTCTTGGGCATTTTTTAATATCTTGTCATCTAACCTCACTTTCTACATATTTAAGGGATATTTTTTTAATTTGCCGCCATGACAGTGGTTACATGACATTTATCATGACATTCGATATGCTGAATTCATTTGCCAAAAAAAAATTTCTTATATTTCAATTACAAATTTTTTTCCCATTTGATGCAAACTCTTTGCCGGTCACTGTATTCTATGGACAGTGAGCAAAGAATACTAATAGAGGAGGACAAAATTATGGAAAGATGGAAGCAATATTTCCAGGATATGTTAGATGGCGAAGAAGTAACCGAAGAGAAAGCGGAAGAAGGAATACAAAAATTGAAAACTAAAATAAAGAGAGAAAAAACAAAACAAGCGATGTGTTCAAGTTAGAAGATATTAAGAAGGCAGTAAGAAAACTAAGAAATGGCAAAGCTCCAGGATTAGATAGAATAAAATCAGAATTATTGAAGGAAATGGGCGAAGAAGGAATGGTGTTATTACATAGAATTATAAAGAAAGCATGATCAACACAAACAGTACTTAAAGAATGGAAAATTGCAGTGATAGTTCGTATCTTCAAGAAAGGTAATCAGAAGAACGGCGCAAACTATAGAAGGATATCGCTATGATGATGATCTTGGAGGGATGGTTAAGAAAAGAAGTTGAAGAAATGTTTCATAAAGCACAAATTGATTTGCACATAGACGTATAATCTAATTCTGAACATCTTTTCTCTTGGGCATTTTTAATATCTTGTCATCTAACCTCACTTTCTACATATTTAAGGGATATTTTTTTAATTTGCCGCCATGACAGTGGTTACATGACATTTGTCATGACATTCGATATGCTGAATTCATTTGCCAAAAAAATATGTCTTATATCTCAATTACAAATTTTTTTCCCATTTGATGCAAACTCTTTGCCGGTCACTGTATTGTATGGACAGTTAGCAAAGAATACTAATAGAGGAGGACAAAATTATGGAAAGATGGAAGCAATATTTTCAGGATATGTTAGATGGCGAAGAAGTAACCGAAGAGAAAGCGGAAGAAGGAATACAAAAAATTGAAAAACTAAAATAAAGAGAGAAAAACAAAACAAGCGATGTGTTCAAGTTAGAAGATATTAAGAAGGCAGTAAGAAAACTAAGAAATGGCAAAGCTCCAGGAGTAGATGGAATAAAATCAGAATTATTGAAGGGAATGGGCGAAGAAGGAATGGTGTTATTACATAGAATTATAAAGAAAGCATGATCAACACAAACAGTATTTAAAGAATGGAAAATTGCAGTGATAGTTCGTATCTTCAAGAAAGGTAATCAGAAGAACGGCGCAAACTATAGAAGGATATCGCTATGATGATGATCTTGGAGAGATGGTTAAGAAAAGAAGTTGAAGAAATGTTTCATAAAGCACAAATTGATTTGCACATAGACGTATAATCTAATTCTGAACATCTTTTCTCTTAGGCAGTTTTAATATCTTGTCATCTAACCTCACTTTCTACATATTTAGGAGATATTTTTTTAATTTGCCGCCATGACAGTGGTTACATGACATTTGTCATGACATTCGATATGCTGAATTCATTTGCCAAAAAATATGTCTTATATCTCAATTACAAATTTTTTTCCCATTTGATGCAAACTCTTTGCCGGTCACTGTATTGTATGGACAGTTAGCAAAGAATACTAATAGAGGAGGACAAAATTATGGAAAGATGGAAGCAATATTTTCAGGATATGTTAGATGGCGAAGAAGTAACCGAAGAGAAAGCGGAAGAAGGAATACAAAAAATTGAAAACTAAAATAAAGAGAGAAAAACAAAACAAGCGATGTGTTCAAGGTTAGAAGATATTAAGAAGGCAGTAAGAAAAACCAAGAAATGGCAAAGCTCCAGGAGTAGATGGAATAAAATCAGAATTATTGAAGGGAATGGGCGAAGAAGGAATGGTGTTATTACATAGAATTATAAAGAAAGCATGATCAACACAAACAGTATTTAAAGAATGGAAAATTGCAGTGATAGTTCGTATCTTCAAGAAAGGTAATCAGAAGAACGGCGCAAACTATAGAAGGATATCGCTATGATGATGATCTTGGAGAGATGGTTAAGAAAAGAAGTTGAAGAAATGTTTCATAAAGCACAAATTGATTTGCACATAGACGTATAATCTAATTCTGAACATCTTTTCTCTTAGGCAGTTTTTAATATCTTGTCATCTAACCTCACTTTCTACATATTTAGGAGATATTTTTTTAATTTGCCGCCATGACAGTGGTTACATGACATTTGTCATGACATTCGATATGTTGAATTCATTTGCCAAAAAAATATGTCTTATATCTCAATTACAAATTTTTTTCCCATTTGATGCAAACTCTTTGCCGGTCACTGTATTGTATGGACAGTGAGCAAAGAATACTAATAGAGGAGGACAAACTTATGGAAAGATGGAAGCAATATTTTCAGGATATGTTAGATGGCGAAGAAGTAACCGAAGAGAAAGCGGAAGAAGGAATACAAAAATTGAAAAACTAAAATAAAGAGAGAAAAACAAAACAAGCGATGTGTTCAAGTTAGAAGATATTAAGAAGGCAGTAAGAAAACTAAGAAATGGCAAAGCTCCAGGAGTAGATAGAATAAAATCAGAATTATTGAAGGAAATGGGCGAAGAAGGAATGGTGTTATTACATAGAATTATAAAGAAAGCATGATCAACACAAACAGTACTTAAAGAATGGAAAATTGCAGTGATAGTTCGTATTTTCAAGAAAGGTAACCAGAAGAACTGCGCAAACTATAGAAGGATATCGCTATGATGATGATCTTGGAGGGATGGTTAAGAAAAGAAGTTGAAGAAATGTTTCATAAAGCACAAACTGATTTGCACATAGACGTATAATCTAATTCTGAACATCTTTTCTCTTAGGCATTTTTTAATATCTTGTCATCTAACCTCACTTTCTACATATTTAAGGGATATTTTTTTAATTTGCCGCCATGACAGTGGTTACATGACATTTGTCATGACATTCGATATGCTGAATTCATTTGCCAAAAAAATATGTCTTATATCTCAATTACAATTTTTCCCATTTGATGCAAACTCTTTGCCGGTCACTGTATTGTATGGACAGTGAGCAAAGAATACTAATAGAGGAGGACAAAATTATGGAAAGATGGAAGCAATATTTTCAGGATATGTTAGATGGCGAAGAAGTAACCGAAGAGAAAGCGGAAGAAGGAATACAAAAATTGAAAAACTAAAATAAAGAGAGAAAAACAAAACAAGCGATGTGTTCAAGTTAAAAGATATTAAGAAGGCAGTAAGAAAACTAAGAAATGGCAAAGCTCCAGGAGTAGATAGAATAAAATCAGAATTATTGAAGGAAATGGGCGAAGAAGGAATGGTGTTATTACATAGAATTATAAAGAAAGCATGATCAACACAAACAGTACTTAAAGAATGGAAAATTACAGTGATAGTTCGTATCTTCAAGAAAGGTAATCAGAAGAACGGCGCAAACTATAGAAGGATATCGCTATGATGATGATCTTGGAGGGATGGTTAAGAAAAGAAGTTGAAGAAATGTTTCATAAAGCACAAATTGATTTGCACATAGACGTATAATCTAATTCTGAACATCTTTCTCTTGGGCATTTTTTAATATCTTGTCATCTAACCTCACTTTCTACATATTTAAGGGATATTTTTTTAATTTGCCGCCATGACAGTGGTTACATGACATTTATCATGACATTCGATATGCTGAATTCATTTGCCAAAAAAATTTCTTATATTTCAATTACAAATTTTTTCCCATTTGATGCAAACTCTTTGCCGGTCACTGTATTGTATGGACAGTGAGCAAAGAATACTAATAGAGGAGGACAAAATTATGGAAAGATGGAAGCAATATTTTCAGGATATGTTAGATGGCGAAGAAGTAACCGAAGAGAAAGCGGAAGAAGGAATACAAAAAATTGAAAAACTAAAATAAAGAGAGAAAAAACAAAACAAGCGATGTGTTCAAGTTAGAAGATATTAAGAAGGCAGTAAGAAAACTAAGAAATGGCAAAGCTCCAGGATTAGATAGAATAAAATCAGAATTATTGAAGGAAATGGGCGAAGAAGGAATGGTGTTATTACATAGAATTATAAAGAAAGCATGATCAACACAAACAGTACTTAAAGAATGGAAAATTGCAGTGATAGTTCGTATCTTCAAGAAAGGTAATCAGAAGAACGGCGCAAACTATAGAAGGATATCGCTATGATGATGATCTTGGAGGGATGGTTAAGAAAAGAAGTTGAAGAAATGTTTCATAAAGCACAAATTGATTTGCACATAGACGTATAATCTAATTCTGAACATCTTTTCTCTTGGGCATTTTTAATATCTTGTCATCTAACCTCACTTTCTACATATTTAAGGGATATTTTTTTAATTTGCCGCCATGACAGTGGTTACATGACATTTGTCATGACATTCGATATGCTGAATTCATTTGCCAAAAAATATGTCTTATATCTCAATTACAAATTTTTTCCCATTTGATGCAAACTCTTTGCCGGTCACTGTATTGTATGGACAGTTAGCAAAGAATACTAATAGAGGAGGACAAAATTATGGAAAGATGGAAGCAATATTTTCAGGATATGTTAGATGGCGAAGAAGTAACCGAAGAGAAAGCGGAAGAAGGAATACAAAAATTGAAAAACTAAAATAAAGAGAGAAAAAACAAAACAAGCGATGTGTTCAAGTTAGAAGATATTAAGAAGGCAGTAAGAAAACTAAGAAATGGCAAAGCTCCAGGAGTAGATGGAATAAAATCAGAATTATTGAAGGGAATGGGCGAAGAAGGAATGGTGTTATTACATAGAATTATAAAGAAAGCATGATCAACACAAACAGTATTTAAAGAATGGAAAATTGCAGTGATAGTTCGTATCTTCAAGAAAGGTAATCAGAAGAACGGCGCAAACTATAGAAGGATATCGCTATGATGATGATCTTGGAGAGATGGTTAAGAAAAGAAGTTGAAGAAATGTTTCATAAAGCACAAATTGATTTGCACATAGACGTATAATCTAATTCTGAACATCTTTTCTCTTAGGCAGTTTTTAATATCTTGTCATCTAACCTCACTTTCTACATATTTAGGAGATATTTTTTTAATTTGCCGCCATGACAGTGGTTACATGACATTTGTCATGACATTCGATATGCTGAATTCATTTGCCAAAAAATATGTCTTATATCTCAATTACAAATTTTTTCCCATTTGATGCAAACTCTTTGCCGGTCACTGTATTGTATGGACAGTGAGCAAAGAATACTAATAGAGGAGGACAAACTTATGGAAAGATGGAAGCAATATTTTCAGGATATGTTAGATGGCGAAGAAGTAACCGAAGAGAAAGCGGAAGAAGGAATACAAAAAATTGAAAAACTAAAATAAAGAGAGAAAAACAAAACAAGCGATGTGTTCAAGTTAGAAGATATTAAGAAGGCAGTAAGAAAACTAAGAAATGGCAAAGCTCCAGGATAGATAGAATAAAATCAGAATTATTGAAGGAAATGGGCGAAGAAGGAATGGTGTTATTACATAGAATTATAAAGAAAGCATGATCAACACAAACAGTACTTAAAGAATGGAAAATTGCAGTGATAGTTCGTATTTTCAAGAAAGGTAACCAGAAGAACTGCGCAAACTATAGAAGGATATCGCTATGATGATGATCTTGGAGGGATGGTTAAGAAAAGAAGTTGAAGAAATGTTTCATAAAAGCACAAACTGATTTGCACATAGACGTATAATCTAATTCTGAACATCTTTTCTCTTAGGCATTTTTAATATCTTGTCATCTAACCTCACTTTCTACATATTTAAGGGGATATTTTTTTAATTTGCCGCCATGACAGTGGTTACATGACATTTGTCATGACATTCGATATGCTGAATTCATTTGCCAAAAAATATGTCTTATATCTCAATTACAATTTTTTCCCATTTGATGCAAACTCTTTGCCGGTCACTGTATTGTATGGACAGTGAGCAAAGAATACTAATAGAGGAGGACAAAATTATGGAAAGATGGAAGCAATATTTTCAGGATATGTTAGATGGCGAAGAAGTAACCAAGAGAAAGCGGAAGAAGGAATACAAAAATTGAAAAACTAAAATAAAGAGAGAAAACAAAACAAGCGATGTGTTCAAGTTAAAAGATATTAAGAAGGCAGTAAGAAAACTAAGAAATGGCAAAAGCTCCAGGAGTAGATAGAATAAAATCAGAATTATTGAAGGAAATGGGCAGAAGAAGGAATGGTGTTATTACATAGAATTATAAAGAAAGCATGATCAACACAAACAGTACTTAAAGAATGGAAAATTGCAGTGATAGTTCGTATCTTCAAGAAAGGTAATCAGAAGAACGGCGCAAACTATAGAAGGATATCGCTATGATGATGATCTTGGAGGGATGGTTAAGAAAAGAGTTGAAGAAATGTTTCATAAAGCACAAATTGATTTGCACATAGACGTATAATCTAATTCTGAACATCTTTTCTCTTAGGCATTTTTTAATATCTTGTCATCTAACCTCACTTTCTACATATTTAAGGATTATTTTTTTAATTTGCCGCCATGACAGTGGTTACATGACATTTATTATGACATTTAATATGCTGAATTCATTTGCCAAAAAAAATTTCTTATATCTCAATTACAAAATTTTTTCCCATTTGATGCAAACTCTTTGCCGGTCATTGTATTAACTGGAGCTGGTTCGTATGGTAAAATATTGATTGTGGTTCCTTATAAATTTATAAATCTTTATTAGAAACGATTATTTAAGCATTTTGTTCACTAAATTGTTTTTGCTTAGTTTGACCTACTTAGCGTAACTTACAACCCATGCAGTTAATTTTACATGCTATACAATTGCTAACTTCTTCAGTAATAAACTGCCCGGCGTTTTTTTCTTTGTTTTAAATTGTCTTGAGTTAGTATCGGCCCGGTTGCAGTCACTAAGTTTCAGCTGTAAAACAAAGTCAGCATTACAGTGCACGAAATCATCGTAAAATCGTCAACCAAATGATACAAACATTCATCAAAATTTACGCAAATTAATTTCAGCAATACAACTCCTCGAACATGCGTGCACCAATTTACTCAAACAATAACAACAAATTTTTAAAACACAATTCGTAATTTGAAATCCGCTGAAACGTGACTGAAATGATTAAATGCTCGAGCGAAAATTTTAAACTCGCTGCCAGAGACACACTCTCACACACATACACGTAACAAATTAGCAAATTTTTTTTAATACCTTCTCTAATTGAAAAAGTTGTTTAAGAAAAATTGCCAAAGTTTCGGGCGTTAGTTGGTGCAATTTTAAATCTGAAAAAAGGGGGAAATAATTCTTGTGGAACTGACGTTCTACACCTAAACGTTTTTAAGTTTTTAAGTGCTAGCGACGAAGTTTGCTCGAAGAAGTTTTGTCGCATTTAATAATTCCATTGGTAAAAACCTTAATATTTGATAAGGTGTAAATATTTTTGAGCCGAGCTTTCGTCGCCTAAACGTGCATATAAGCGACTTCTGGTTTTATCTTTCTCTCCCTTATTTTCGACATTTTGTTTAAGTCACGTAGAATTTTTCTATTGCTCGAAGCATATTGGTGGCGTGTACGTGACGAACAAGAGTTTTATTTGTTTTATGTTTAAGCTTATGTTACTCTTTTTGAAATATGAACTTTGAAACTGTTTTATGGACGGTTTCGTTGTGATACTTTGAGTGGCACAAGCTGCGCCTTATGATCTCGACGTTGTTTTTATTATGTTTGTTTTTTTTTCTTCGTTTTGGAAAAATAATATGAAACACTAACCATTTTTTTAACATGGGTTAAGTATTGATGTATAATGGAGTGTCTCAAGGATCTAGATTAGCATCTTCATTATTTTGATAACCTAATTTTAAACATTTTGTTTCAAAATTTCAGTTTTTTTATTTTATGAGGTGAGGAAAGAATGGTGGAATAAAAATGTAAAAGATAAAAAAAATGAAAAGGAAATACTGGAAAAATGCAAAAGAACGAAGGAGGAATATAAAAGAGAAATGGAAGAAAAAACAGGATGAGTAGAAGATAAAAGAGAAAAAGTAAGGGACTGATAAAGAAAAAAGAGTTTTTTAAAACTTTAAAATAATAAGAATAAGAAAAGCGAGAACTACATAAAACGCGCAAGGGAAGCAATGGAAGTACTTAGAAGAAAAGAAGAGAGAAAGAGTAACATGGATAATAAACAGAGAATGGTAGGGGTTACCAGAAAAATAGAAAGGTCCAATTTACAAGGGATGGGAAAAGAAAGGAAATGAGAAACTGTAGGGGTATGAGCATAACCAACGTAGAATATAAAATATGTGGGGAGATGGTAAGATGGAGATTCAAAACAGATATGGAGAAAATACGCAGAACAAGGTATGAGTGAAATAAGGATTGGGAAAACCGTTTATGAACTAGAAAGGGTTTAAGACAGGAATAATATGTTATGGTTTTATTTTTTCGAATGTAGGGTATGTGTCGAAAGCCGTCTTAAAACGTGACGAAAAGCGTACATCTTATTTTCTTCCGTACGTATGGGTGATTTGGCGTACATCCAGCTAAATCTACCCACGTTGCATGACCTTATGTTCTCGTTGTGTGTTATGTCTGGATAACTCTTTAGAGTGCTAGAGTGGCTGATTAAGAACCTTCCCTATCAATTAAAGACTACACCACGGTTTTTCATTAGTTAAGCTTACTACGTCTACAAGGGTTGGTTATGCTAAATAACTTAATCGAGGGAGCCTATCGCCTTCTGTTCGTCTTCGCACTCCTTCCCTAAAAGGAATTATAACGTTACCTAACTTCCCAAACTGTCGATACCGTCGCTAGCAGAAAACTTTCATTCTCAAAACTGCATCCTACAGATTACAGCTAAGTTTTATTATTTAAGTAACTTATTCAGTGATAATGCGTATAAAGCTCTAGTACATATGACGTAGAATGGCTTGATTTCTAGTACTTGAGTAAATTTACTTAGAGCGGTTGACGCGAAAACAAAAGACCTTTTGAGTTTGCGGGAGGTACTTTCCCCTTGAATCCTAGTTTAAGGTTAGTTTAAATCGCCGTGTAAGTGATATGTTTACGCAGAGCCTTCTTAGTAGCCAATTCTCAATTGGAACGTTAAGTTTAATTTTGGTATAACAAAAGCTTACCTAAAATCCGGTACATTAATTGCGAGCCGTAATTATATGCGACAGTCTCTCTATTTCTGTCACATTCTCCTAGTATTTTAAGATTTGTTTGTTGTTTATTAAATTGTCTGTCTTTCTTATTTGTTTGTGTTCGATTTAGCGTATTAGGCCTTAAGTAAAACCTGTTGATCTCCTATTGGTCCGTTTTATTTCTTTCTTTTACCCAGCAAGTGGGGTTTTGTTAGACAACATTCTAATTTTTTAAGATTCTTTAAAGACCCCCACTCTACGACGTAGCCGGACACTGCTGCTCTAACTATTATAAATACTTTATCCTCCACGAACTTTGTGATCTACATCGATCAGCATTTCCTTTGGTTGTTTCTTTTTTTTTATGTTGTTCCTCTAGAGCCGTCGTCCTTTGTAAACTACAACCGTTACAGTTCCTTGAGTCTGCTAGTGAATGATTAAAAAGAGATCAAATGTGTGATAAGGGCATTATATTTGTATTTGAAAAGAAAGAAATTAAAGTTAAATAGACTAAAAACGAAGAGAAAGAAGAAAGAAGGTATAAACGTGGTGGGGTAAAAAGGAATTAATAAGTGTGGATAAGTGGAAATGTTTAAGCTATAAAAAATGAAGGATAAGTAAGAAAATTAGTAGAGGAGTACATGATACTGGGGCAGGTATAGGGGTTATGAAAAAGACTATTTGAAGAAGACATTGAAAAGAGAAGGTGGCTATTTGAAAAACTAATGCAAAGTGTGGATGAAAAGAGTGGGAGATTTTGGAAAGAATGCAACAAAGGGAATGGAAATGGACGATGGGGCTAGATAAAGAGTACATACTAAAAAAAAAATTAAACTGGGCAAGATAAGATTACAAGCGGGATGAGAAAGATGAGATATGAGGTAGAAAAGAAAATGAAATTAGTGTTGGATGCAAGCGAAAGATATGAGGATAAAACATAGACAGAAAGAGGAACGGTTTTAGTATGCGAGAGTAGAGTACGCAAAAGAAGAGGTAGAAAGATATAGAAGAGAAAGGAGGAAAATGAAGAAAGAAAAGATAAAGAGTAGTAGGTATAGCGATAGCCAATTTTAAATGGGAACATGGAAGAGGGAGGAAAAGCAAATTACACACACTGTAGTAGAAAGGGGGGAATAAATTATGTGATAACATAATGTGTAGGTTAATAATAGTAGATGAGATAAAATCAAACCACCAGCCCTTGAAAGTGAATATAGTGGGGAAAAATTTGAAATGCAAGAAGAAACGATCGAATGGAAGGAAATCAATGAAAGGACATAAGAAAAAATAAAAGGAAGGTGGAAACAGTGGAAGAATTGTGGAATGAGTAACGTAAAAATTAAAAAAGAAAGGAGAAACGAAAGGAAGAGGTGGTAGAAAGAAAGTTCTAAGAGGAGAAATATAAAAAAAATGGAAGAAAAGAAAATAAAAGCTAACATAAAATTAAATAACAAAGAAAGAAAAAGAAAAAAGAAAGAATGTAGATAAACAAATTGAAAAGAATATTGCATGAGACTAGTAGAGGTAGAAAGGTAGGCGAGAGAAAGAACAAAGTGGTTAAAACAATAAAAATAGGAAAAGTAAGGGGTACAAATAGCATGCAGAAGGAGCATAAACATTCATCGATAAAAAATGAGATATATAGTAAAAGAATAATAAACAATTTATGGAAGTGGTTCCCGCAAAAATAGAGAGAAGTTATTATGTGTACTATTTTCAAGAGAAGGAAAGGAAGAAAGTGTGGAGTTATAAGAAGATAACTAACGTAGGATATAAAACATATGAAGAGATGAAAAAAAAGATGGAGGAATAAAATGTGTAGTGGATTGGCAGAGGGAAGAGAGAGAGAGCGGTGGATAGCATATATATTTAAAAACAAATAGCTAATAGGAAAATACACGGTAAGGGTGGGAAAGTGTATGGAAAGTTTTTTGATATAAAGTCAGCATTTTATAATGTGGACAGGGAAGTACTGTGGGAAACTATGAAGTAAAGTGATGTAAATGGGGTCTAGATGGATGCCTTTAAAGAGATATACGAGGATACAAGTTGCAAGATAAGAGTTAAATACAGAGAAAACAATGATATGGGTTTTTCAGAAGAGGAAAAGGAAAAAACGAAGAATGGTGGTGGAGTAAAAAGAAGTTAGAGACTATGGATGAGTAGAAATATTTAGGCTATAGAACTAAAAAGCTAGTAAAAATTAGCAAAAAACTGGGACATAAGAGGAGGTTTTGAGAAAAAATATTTAGGAGGAGACATTTAGAAAACTGGTGAAAAGTGTAATGATAGATGGTGTGGAGGTGTGGGGATGGAAAGAGTGAAAGATTTTAAAGAGTGCAGGACAAAAGTATTGGAGACTGAAAAGATAACAATAGAAGCTGGGAAGATAACGATAAGATATGAAAAAAAACTAGAAAATAGAAGAGAAAATAAAATTTTATACAAATGTTGAAAGCAAGTGAGAGATATGAGAATAGAATATAGACAGGAAGAGGGAAGGTTTTACTATGAAGAGTAGAAAGAAAAGGAAGGAGGTGAAAAGATATAGAAGAAAAAATAAGGTTAGAAGTGGAGATAGTGATAAGGGACAAGAATACGCAAATGCAGTAAAAGAGAGAAAATATAAAAAATAAGAGATATAACAAGAGGAGTAACGAGTTTAATAAAGGAGAGGAAAATTCCAAAGTGAGAGGATGTTAAAAAAAATAAAGAATATGTACGAAAGAGTGGGAAAACAAAAACCATATTAGGAAAAAGTGTCTTTCTACCACTTTTCTCATCCATTCTGTCCTTTTCCCATTCTGTTCCAGTAATTTCCCACTTTTTTCATTCTTAATAGTGGTAGTGACATCCCTCTAACTTTCCAATTTTCCCCACACATTCTTTCTTTATCCGTCCCCCAATAATCATCATTTAATCTCTGCTTGTCTACTCTGTTAAATACTTTGGCGTTTCGTCGAATAATAAACTCTAATCTTCGTTCTTTTCTCCTGCACCTGGTTATTTTTGTCTCTGATTACTATCTTTTCTGTTATCTTCCTTTTTTAACTTCTTGGTTCCTTTATTTTTTCTCTTGCGTATTCTTGCTTTATTAGGTGTCCAGCCGTTTTTTATCTAATCCAGTTCTAGTATTTTTGCTGTATACTCTTCTATTCCTTCGACCCTTACATCTTCGCCCCGTACATTGTTATGCTTTTTAGCCACTTCCTCTTAGTAATGTCTTTTCGAGCTGTCCTATTCCTCAAATCCCTATCTCTCTACAGCTTTATAGCTTTATCGCTCTTTTGTAGGTGCATCGCCTCACTATTTTAAGGGAGTTTGGCCTTACTCTTCTACGTTGATCAGACGGGTTGCGATATATTTTTAACGGTTATTAAAGGTATGGTAACCGGAACCGACTGCTTAACGTGCTCTTTGATGCACGATGCTAAATAGGTTTTAAAAAATTTCTAAGCCGTCACTGGAGTAGAACTAGCGCACCGGTGGTGACCAGTTTACGAAACTGCCGTTTTTACCGCTAGGCTATGCTTCCACTTTAAAATCTCCATACTTATCCTAATATTGTGGTTGTGGTTTCTTTATTTAATTTATGTCTTTATAATCGTATCTGGTGGTGTACCCAGACATCTAAATTTATCAACTTTCTTTATCTCCTTTTTCTCATCTACCATTTTGTTTTAATACTCTTCCTTTCTTTTTTCAATTTTTTACCTTTATCCTTTTTTCTTTTATGCATCCCTTTTCATCTTTATTTCTCCGATCTGTTTTTGTTATAGTTTTTTTTCATGTTTTTTATATACATATATATTAAAAACACCGTTCGGTTAAAGGAACATACCTGCTTTAATACTTTTTCGTCCAAAATTCTTTCTTTAATCTCCATTTCATTTTTGCCCTGCATTTCGTTTCCCTGTACATCTCCTATTATGCCTTTATTTATTCTGTTTTTTTACTGTTTTTCATAACATTTTTTTTATACTCTATCAAGTACTGTCTGATGTCTGTGAATATTTTTTCATATTATGCTTTTTTTTATCTTACCGGAAATCCTTCATTATTTTCTATTTTTTTCAAAGCTCTTCTGATGCTCTCCTTTATCTTCTTTTTTGTATGTTTCTTTTGTTTTTCATTGTGTTTATGATGTATTTTCTAATTATTTCTTTTTTTCTTAATATTGCCATTTTTATCTATTTTTGTTTTTTTTTTTCTTTTGCCTATTCTACCTTCAGCCCTTGATTTTTTTTTTTTGAAAAATATTTATGCGGCCTTGTTTCATATATCTTGCTCTTTTATATACCTTAATTTTTCTCTTTTTTTCTTTTATTTATTTCTAGTTCTTCTCATTTTTTTACATTGTTCATTTTAGAATTCCCCTCCCACTTTCTTATTTCTTATTTTATACTTTCTTTTTTCTGCCGTCTACTTAATTTTCTATCTGATGTTTCTTCTTTAATTCTTCTATTAGCATCTTCTTCAATCCACACATTTCTTTTTTCCATTCTCTTTTTTTCCCTACTTTGTAATCTTCTTCATGTCTCCATCTCTACTATTTTTGCTGTATACTCTTTAATTCCTCCCATTTCTTACACCTCCTCATCTTTGCTCCGTACATTATCACGTTTTTTCAAATAGCCACTTTCTCTTAGCAATACGGTTTCAGTTATCGTTTCTTTAAATCCATATGCTAGCCCTAATATGTGTTTCCTTTGCGGATGTAATCTTTTTATTCAATTTATTTTTATTATCATATCTGATAGTGTATCTCAGATTTCTAAATTTATTTACTTCTTTTATATTTTCTTCTTCTTCCCTCTTTATATTGTTTTTCCTTTCTTCTTTTTTTTCTTTAATTTTACAATTGTTGTTTTTCTACATTATTTCTTCCACCTTTTTTTTCGAAATATTTTTCTACAACCTAATGTCAAATGCTCTAATGTCTATGAATATCTTTCCATCTTCCTAGAAATTCTTGTTCATTCCCTATTTTTTCAAAAACTTTTCTGATGCTCTCCTTTATCTTCTCTCCTATATCTTTCCTTTGTTTTCTATCGGTGCTTTCTGATTTGTTTTTTTTTGTGTTTTCTAAACCATCCTGTATATTTTTTTAAATTATTATTTTCTTTTAATTTTGTCTATTTTCTATTTTTTTAACAAATTCTTTCTTTGTTTTTTTAACAATTATTCTGCGATATCTCGTTTTTTCTTTTACATTCTTTCTTACAGTTTTTCCTTGGTTTTATATATTTTAATATTTCCTTCTCTTTCAATTTTTCTTGTTTTCTCAATTTGTTTACACTTTATATTTTACAATTCCACTCCTACTTTTTATTTCATTTTATACTTTCTTTTTTTGACGTCTCCTTCATATTTCCACTCTTCTGATGCTTCTTGTTCCTTCTTTAATTTTTCTATCTGCACTTTTTTCAGCTCACACTTTTTTTACACTTTTGTTTTTCTTTCTTTTCTTTGTCATTCTCTCCATCTTCTAGCTTTAGTATTTGTTAAATAGTCACTTTCTCTTAGTACAAATAGTAAGTAAATATTAATGAAGTGATTTATTTATAACATTTTGTTCATTTGTATCGACACTTTGTTTTTCAGTAGCGGATGAGACGTTTTTTTCAGTCAGGTGGCGCTTCTTTCTTGTTTTCCCAGAGAGATATGTTTAGGTAAAGGTGACCTCTTTCTTTTCTTCACAGACTTCCAGCTCTGCAACTATTTTGCCATAGTATTCATTGCTTTTATGGTTTTGTTTTCACTGTGGCCGCAACTGTGCATAATAACACCACCTTGCCTCATACACTCATACTCAGTGTTGATGCGATTCAAAAAACACTATTGCTATTTTTGTTTCTTCTAAGGTTTTTTATGCCTCCTAGCCTGCTTCTTTTTAAGCTGGGCAACAAACTATCCTTTCTTCTATTTTAACTTTTTAATATAGATCGGTCTTCCATCCTGGGTTTTTTGCCTTTTTTACTTTTTTCCTTTCAAGAAACAAAAAAATCCCCCCTTCCTCAAAAAGCCAACTGTTTGGCGTCGGTTTTGCCAAATTCCTAGTACAACAACAACTTGTACCACACCATTTCTTAGCTGTGATCTACTTTAAGGATATCGGGTTTTTGATCAGTGGTAACCTTACGTCAGAACTGAAACAATAAAATTTCTTTGTTAATTTGTTAACAGAGAATTAAATAAACTAGTGGTCCGAAGAACGCCTGCAACACTCCATGAATTTTAAGTTATTGTAGGCATTTTGAAAATCACAAATTAGAAATAAACTAAAATTAAAATATTTCAGAAATTAATGAAGATTGTTTTGCGGTCATTGTTTATATACATTATAATTTTCTGTGCCATCACTATAAATTTATAATAAACCTTGTGTAAGCGTCGGACCGCTTCCTTATATAAAAACAGAACACACACCACAGACATGATGACGAGTAGCTCAGTTTTTATAGCGTCGTGCTTATACCGCGAAAGTCATGGGTTTGATTCCCCATAAACTTAATATATTTTTACTAAAAATTGCGGCTAAAACATAAAAGTGGTAGCAGGGGCTTTTTTTATTTAAAAATTAAATTTTTTTTTTTTTTATTTTTTTTTTTTTTTTTTTTTTTTATTTTAATTAATTATTTAATTTTTTTTTTATTATAATTTTAATATTTTATTTTTATACGCATTTGTGGTACAATACAACGTATGAAAAAATTAGTAGAAACTAAAACTTTTTACATAAAATTATATCCCACGTTGGGTGCCATTTTCAAAAATAAATTCAAGTATTTTCAGTTTTTAAAGTTAATTAAATATTTTTTAATTACAGACGAATGGCCGCAAACCAAATTGAGTTCGGACGGTCCCGAATTTTTGGCGCCAATACAAAATTTAACGGTCAACGTGGGAAGGGAAGCAGTCTTAGCGTGTTCGGTCGGACATTTGGGCCGATATAAGGTGAGTAATTTGTATATTCCTTTTTAATTTGATACTTTAAAGCAACGACTGTTTTTTTTTTAATTACGTTTCGTAGCAATAAAACAAAACGTATTTAGCACGTAACGCGGTAGGGTATGCGGAAAATTCATTTGGTTTCTTGTATCTTTTATCATATTACACGTGAGATACATAAACGTAGCATTTTAATAGCGCAAAACATAAACGGAAAATACAAGGGAACGTATTAACATGGTTATAAAATAAATTGAAGGCAATTTTACATGGAAATCGTACTAATAATGTCGTTTTCATTTGATCCTTCCATTTCTTGGAACAAATTACCACGGCACATTTGCAAAATAAAGCGATGCAAACAAACATTGATTGAACGAAAACTACGTAATTCGCTTAGGAAATTTTACAATAAAAATAAATAAGATAATTGTTTATAGAAACGCCTCCTTAGATTCTTGTACAAAATTAAAACAATTTATTTTGTTTTTATAACGTGTCCCTGTTAAACTCTGTAAATTAGAGTTTCCAGCATTCATACTACAGACATCGGCCAAACACGATACCTTTTAATCCTTACTTAATTATAGCATTAGAAAGATAAATTCTACTTCTAATTAATTTACTTATTATTATCATTATTATTATTGCTATTGTTATTTTCGGTATAGGTCCTATTTGTATTACGTATAAAATCCCATCAGAATTTTGAGAATTAGTAAAGTATTAAATGAATTGTAAACCCGGAAATGGCATGTTTTAATTAGGAAGGGTATTAATGTCGACGCGTATTTCGAGTTTTCGCCGAAAAACATTGTTTAAATGGCGGGCAGTGTAATAATAATTGAAATTAAGCTTTTCGGGCGTTGACAGATCGAAAATTCCCACCGTACAAGTTTATTTTACACGTATACGTGCAATTATACTAAAAAAAAAAAAGGGAATGAAAATTAGAAAGGGAGAAACAAATAATTTTCTAAATTTTTTTAAGGATTATTAACGTTACGCGTAGATTACCCAATGCGCGTTAGCGTGCAGTTTATGCAATCAGTTTCATAAACATTTTTTTAAATGATTTTAACACAACTATTAGAAAACACATGTGAGTAATACTAACTAGAAACTAATTAACTGATCATTAATTACTAATTTAATTACTAAGTGAGCTAAGTTCTAAATATTTGACTTATTTATTCATCTACTAACAAAATTCAACTTGATTCATTAAGTTGATTGTTTAATTAACTATATAATTTAATATATAATTACTACTTGTGACTTACTAACTAATTACTTCTATTAAACAATTTGCAAAAACTAATTTTGTGACTTATTGATTTAATAGGTTAGGTTTTGATTACTCACTTTCATTAAAACACTTAGTAATCACTAATAATCAATTATTTTAATTACTTAGTAACTAAGTAATACTGGCCGAATACTTGTTTTTAAGTAAAATGTGTGTCTTACGACATCTCGTGTAAAACGTTGACACGTATGAATGGAATAAACTAAGAAAAATGCCAACAGTTAATTGTAACGACATGTGTGCTTTTAAAGTGCATAGCGCTATTTAAGCAATAGCTTTAATGCTTGAAACACACGTATGTGTGATCAACCGACCGTTTTGTACAGTTATTTACCGCACTTAAGTATACACCTCTGATGAGCTCATCATAAGAGCGAAATGCTGCATTAGGTGTTCTTTCGTTACGTGTTATGCTTCTGCACAAGTTTTACTTGGTTTTATCGACACACGTGTGTTTCAAGCATTAAAGCTATCGCTTAGATAGCGCTATGCACTTTATAATTAATTAATACATAAATTAACTGATCAAAAAATTTGTGAAGTAGAGGATGACAAAATTTATTTTATTACAAGATAAAAAAAATAGTGTGACAAAATTAGAAGAAAATTTTAAGCGTTGATGATTTAGACAAAATTTAAAAGCTTAACTATTAATTATCATTGTTAACTAACTTAACTATTAATAATTCATGAAGAAATGTTATCTAACTTTGTCGTTAATTATTTGGTTAATTTTAAGTTACTAATTAATAATACTAACTGATACTAACACATACTTTTAGTGATAATTACTTACTATTTGTAACTCACTAACTAATTAAATAAAAAATTAATTTTAAAAATTAAGCCGTTGAGCAGTATTTACGGTTTACTTACCGCTACTAACTAAAATTACACCTTGATTAACTACTTACGTAAATGATGGTTTTACTGACTTAGTTTTGGTACTTTAAACAAACAGTGATCACCCACTTTTATTTAATTTTAAATAATAGTTTGTAATTTTGTATTTTAGTTGCTTAGTAACAAAGTGTCTTAGTTTTTAATTAATAATAACACTAGTTGACTATTAGACTAACATTTAATCCGCTAAATAAAATAACATTTTATTAAAATACAAATGAATAATTAATCCAATTAATGAGATATTAAGTTTATTATTTGAGTCTCATCCACTGACTGGTTTAATATAAAATTATTGAAAAGTTTAACTATTTAATTATTAATTTTATGTAATATTGTGCTACTGTTTACTTTAAATAATAAGTTATTTAGTTAGTAACTATAAATTAATCAAATAATTAATGACTTAATTACAATATAGTCAGTTCTCAAATCTGTTAAGTTAATGATATATGATCAAAGGAATTTTTTAAAAATTTTTATGATTATTTTGGTTTCTTAGTAAATATAATTTATTAATTTAATTTAATTTATTAATTAATTAAACATTTTTTGTTGGAGATTAAAAGTTGGTTTAGTAATCAGTCAGTACAATTTTTAATTAAACACTCATTAATTCAATTACTAACTTGCTTAAATAATTAAATAGAAATGATTACTTAAAATTCAGAAGTGAATCATCAGTGATGTCCGTAAGTTTGGCTTTGGATAGGAAACATTTTTTAAATTAATGAACCATACTCAATAACGCATTAATTGAATTAAGTCACGTGTCAGTTAGCTTATCAACTATTTAGTAAGTGACTGTCTTGCAACATTTTAATTCAACTAATTACAATCATTTACGTAAGTAGTCAAAGATACAATAAGTCACAAATATCAATTTGTGGGACTGTTTACTAGAGTAAATATTCAGTGAGTAATTGTAAGTCAACCGTAAATATTATGCTAACTTAAATAATCAGTTTGTAAGTTAGTAAGTAAGAAAGTCAATATAAAGTAACCACAACTCATCGTCAGTATATATTTAGTTAATTACTTAATATATTAATTAATTAATTTACTTAATTAATTAAATATTATATTTAATTAATTAAATTCAAATTTATAAATATGATTACATAATTTGAATAAGTTTTGATAGTCTAAATAAAATGATATGTTTGACTAAAATACTGAATAATTCAATTCTTAACAGGTATGCAATTTATTCAAAAATGTTTAGTTTTTTGACGGTTTAGAAAAAATTAGAAGTTTAATTAATTATAAATTAAATTTGTTAGTCAAATATTATCAAAAACAAAATTGTAATTAAGTGATTTTTTACTTTGTTTTTAATTGTTTGGTTAATTATTATTTACTAATTTATTGATGGTCTAATTAAATTACTAATTAATTAAAATTCAAAATAAGGAAATGACACGCTTTTATAGAGAATTTTAATTTTAATAAATTAATCTTAGAAATAATTTAATTACTTGACGTTTTATTACATTAAAAGTTTTATTGTTACTAATTACTTTACCAATTTTTTTTAAATTAATGGTTTATAAAGGACTAAATTTTAACTAAGTGTTTTCTAATTTTGTAATTAATTATTTGAATAAGTTTTAGTTACTAACTTATTAATTGTTTAATTTACTAATTAATTAAAAACAAATTTTTATTGCAATTGGCTACTTATCTAAATATTTTCTTTTTGACTAAGCGTTTGATTAAGTTTTAATGCTTTACTTACTTTAAACACTTACTCACTAAACAATTTATTAACTGACTACTATGTTACTAACCGACTAACAACTTAATTAATGAGTTATGTTGACAATTTGTTATTTGGAAAAAAACAATCTCTAACTTTAACTTATTATAAACCAAACGAGAAACGTTTAATTTGTTAACAATTTACCCCAAAATTTAAAGCGTAATTTAATTAACTTTACTTATTATTTATCATTAACTTAACACTTAACTTTAAGTTAATGTTTTGTGAACAGGCTAAATTTTAAATAAGCGATTTCTAACTTTGTTGTTAATTATTTAGTTAATTTTTAGTTACTACTACTAATTAAGTAATTAATTAATTTTGTAGTTATTTAGTATTGACTTACTTATCAGTACTTGATCTTAATTTTTTATAAACTATAAACTAAATTTTAACTAAAAGATTTTTGATTTTGCGGTTAAGTAGGTACTAACTAAGTTACTAACTTATTAATCATTTAATTTACTTAATTAATTAAATACAAATTGATTACTTAATTAAATAATTAACTAACGAACTAACGACACTACTAATATGTTAAAAGTGTTGTTTATTGATTTTTGATTAATTGATTCTGTAAGTGATGATATACTTATTTATTTACTAATTATAAATCTTATTTTTTGTTTTACTTACAGATTACTTAATTATTTAGTGATTTAATAAGTAACTGTTAACTGACTACAAATTTACTAGCAAAAAGATTGTTATTTTGAGGTTATTGCTAATAAATTATTGAGCTTACTTTTAAAAATTGTTTGATTTATTAGTAATCAAATTTATGAGTTATCTTTCGGTAAACAAACTTCTAATCACACACATTGAGCTACCAAAAATCACTAACTAACTTCCTTAGTATAAGTAATTTCATTAATTTTGAGTTACCAATTTATTCATTGATTTATTGTTAAGTTCATTTTCCTAATTTAATGGTTTAATTAATTAATTAATTTATAAATTAAAATAATTAATTTAATTTAAGTAATTTACTAAATAATTTTTTTAAAATATGCAAAGTCATTAACTTTATGTAACTACTTTAGTGATTTTTAATTCAATAGTTGTTAAATAGTAAAATTTATTGACTAAATATAATTAATTGATAAGTTACTAATCAACTAACGTTTCCATTGAACTTGATACATTAACTTGATAATAAAATTAACTGCAGCTAACATTATTATTACAGAAAATAAAGTTTGATTAAATAAATAATTACTTACTAACTATTTACTTACAAATTAACGGTTTTTGCAAAAATTACGTTGTTTAATTATTTAAAAATACGGGTAAATTTGTGCGCCATTCTACTTCAATAATTAATTATTTAATAAATACACGTTGCTAGTTTGATTGACACCTATTTAAAGAATTTTTTATGGGATTACTAATTAACTTATTTATTGCTGAATTTACTAATACGTTACTAACTCACTAAGTGTTTAAGAAAAAATTAAATACAAAGTAATTTGTTGTTGTATCTGTAGTTTCGTTATAATTTTTTTAATTATTGATCTAAAATACTTACTAACAGTGTTACTAATAGAATAACTGCTTGTGTGACTTTTGATCACAGGTTTGTACAATCATGAATCGATTATTTAAATTGTTAATTAGCAAACTAACGATTAATTATATTTAATTGACTAGTTACTACAATTATTGAGTTAACTAACTAGTTAATTTAATAACTTAGTGTTTAAGTAAGTAACTGCATGATTTGGTGGCCAATTACTTTAGTGACTGACTATTAGAAATAATTTTTAACCAATTGTGTAGTTACTTTTTATTTTAATCACTTAATTAAGTCATAAATTATTTGTTTTTACTAATTAATTAATTGTTAATTAAATTAATTAAAACGTAGCAATTAATTTTAAAAGTTAATGGTTAATAAGTGATATCTAACTTGGTGGTTAACAATTTTGTTAAATTTAAGTTTTTAATTTATTGATTATTTAATTTACTAACCAATTAATTAAATCCAATGTTAACAAGAATTAACCATATTAATCAGTCCTCACTAACTTAACAATTAAAGTTAGGTGATAATTTTAATTCTAATAGACTAATTTGTAACTAAGTAATTTCTGTTTTGTTATTGTTTTAATAATTTGATTAATTTATATGCAACTAACTTATTGATTGTTTAATTAAGTGACTCGCTTTCGTTGTCATTTTGTATTGACTTAGTTATTAATTAATTTTAATAATTTAGAAACTCCGGAACTGATTAATTTATCAACAATTATAATGCGTATTCATTGTATAATTATTTTCTAAATAAGCCTTGTAATTACTTTAAATTAATACAAAATGAAAAGTCTACTTTGAGGTTAATAATTATTTGATTAACTTTAGAACATCAATTTACCTAATTATTGAATAATTCAATAACAGACTGATATGTGACTTATTGACTAACGATTTAATTAATAAATTTATTTTTATTTGATGATCACTAATTTACGATCAGTACTAAGCACAAACTTTTTCCAAATCTTTTTGAAAAAAACTTAACTTTATTTAGTAATTTTTAATTAACCATTTTTATAACTAAGTGATTAAATGGCTTAGTATTTAACTGACAATAGTACTAAATTCCACTAACTTTTAGCATCTAATTGAAGGAACTGAATATATTTAATACAATTAATTGATAATTTACTGATTAACTAATGTTTTAATTGATTTTGATGCATTAACTTAATAAAAAATCAAGTGCAGGTCGCACATTAATTAGAGACTATTAATGTTTAAGTAAATAAGTAATTACTTCAAAACTTAGTAACTTTTTTTTACTTCCTAACTAACAATTTTTTTATACAATCCATTGCTTGTAATTATTCATAAATACGAATAAAGTATTGAGTGCCATTTATAATTACTTGGTAGTAAAACATCAGTAATTGTTGATAATGTTGTTTTACATTAATTAATTAATAAAATACACGTGGTTAGGTTGATTAACAAAACCAATTAGAAGAATTTTTATGAATTACTAATTAACTGATTTATTATTAAATTTATAAAACATTACTAACTCACTAAGTAACTTATTATCATTAAAAAATTAAAAAATGTATTCGTAGTTTTTATAATTTTTTAGCTGATTATCAAGAATACTTAGTACCTGAGCGATAACAGTGTTACTAATTGACTAAATGCGTGGGTGACTTATGATCAGCGGTTTGTATGATCAACGAAATGACTATTTAAACCGTTAAATAGTAAACTAATAGCTAATAATACTTAATTGTTAAGCAACTTAGCAACTAATAATTTTTTGATTTTGTGTGACTAGTGAATTAATAGAATAAGGACAATTATTGAGTTTATTAACAAGTAAACTAAATAACTTAATGTTTGAGTAAGTAACTGCGTGGTTATCTGCGATATTATAATCTTTACTCACTGACTACTGGAAATTTTTACTCATTTTTGTTATTACTTTCTAATTTTAATTACTTGGATTAAGTGAGTGATTAATTGGTTTAATTAAGTAATTCATGACTGATTGACCCGACCAATTGTACGGATTTATATTAATTACTAATTTACATACTAATTAACTAATTTATTGCCAAAAAACATTTAATTAATTACTACTAACACTTAAGTAAAAAATAAATTTTTGATTTATTTAATAAATAGTTATATTAAAACTATTAAGTCAACCAAAAAAAAAAAAATAAGTAAAAAAATTTAAAGTGATTATATTTATTTGTAATTTACTCTCCACAAAACTAATTTCTACGTTAATTTCAAATTGTTACTAACAACTAATTTGCATAATTAAAAAATAAATAATTAGAAAACGTACACAAAATGTGGTGTGCCGTATATAACAATTAATGGTTGATTGATACGACAATAAATTTAATTAGTTGCTCATACTAATTAATTGATTTATTGATTATTACTAACATTTAAGCAAATTAATATTTAAGTAATTAACTGTGTTACTAATTGAATGCCATTTAAAACGCAATACGTAGATATTTGTGTAGTTTGCCCTATGCAATCTTTATTGCAATTGTAACAATTAATCATACGTACTTTTGTTTGGCTTTCTGTTTACATCAAACTTTTACGTTTTTATAGAATCTAGGTTAAACGTAGCTTTATTATTCTACAACATTGTGTTTAAATAATCGTGACGATGTTTTTAAAAAAGAATAACATATGGATCGGTTATTGTATGTACCACCCGACGCGTCGTGACATGCATTTGTCGCAGCTTGATTTTAACCATTTAACCTTTAGCAACTGTTCGTTATAGTAAATTACAAACGTATATAATCCAACGAATGATTAATGTTGTACAATTTACGTAATTTTTAGTTTTTACGCGCCCTGGCGGTGCGTCACGTGTCAGCTGGTTGGCAAACATTCTATTCAACATTAATCGAATTACACGCTCATTTTTCGTACGTAATAAATTGTTTAACTTCAAACTCGATAACTCAAAACTATGGCGCGATTGTCCGTAATTATTGTTGGCACGCATGCCGAAATTTATTTGTTTAATATGAATAGTTTGTCACTGCCCGTTGTTGATATTAATGAACAGCTGCGGCAACATTCGGTTTAATAGCGTATCCTTTGGGTTAAATGTAAAATGTTTTTCTCCTTAAATTTACTACTATTGCTTAACATTTGTATAAAAATTAACTTGAATTAATTGCTTTTAACTTTTACCATTTTTAAAATGTTTTTTGACCTTAATTTGCTACCTTGAGGAACTCCTCAAAGTGTGATCAGCATAATATTTATGATTTCTGTTAAAAATAACTTGTCAGCAACTTACAAGTAAATTAAACAACAAATTGATATTGTTATTTTTGAATGAAAAAAATGTACTCTAACGAAAATGAACATCGAGATTTTTATTACTAAACAAACGATTGGCAAATTTAACAAATTTGTAAGTTGTGATTTACATTGTAATTTAAATTAAGAAATTTTGTTAAATTTATAAATTAATTTTATAATAAACCTAAAAGTTAACAAAAAGAAAAAAAATGTACACTTACGGAAACAAGCATCAAGACATCAATTAATTAACAAACATTTTATTAGTATAATAAGTGGTAGAATGTTTGGTAATTTAAATTTTAACCACCATTTGTCATTATAACGTTTGTCATTTATTCAAGAGATGAAAAGATAAAAAAAATGTACACTTACGAAAACATTTATCGAGATATCAATTATTAAACAAACGATTAAAAAAATTGTCACAAGTTATGATGACAAATGATGGTTTATATGGTAATTTAAATTCAAACCAGAACTTGTCATTATAACGTTTGTCAAATTTGGCAATTGTACACTTAAGAAAAGAAGCATCGAGGTGCACATCACTGTCTAAACCGTTGTCAAATAAACGTTATAATGGCAAATTATAATTTATGTGTTAATTTTATAATAATTCTAGAAGTAAAAGAAAGGAAGAAACGCTTACAAAAAAAAGCATATCCTAAGACCCCAATTACTAAACAAACGATTGACAAAGTTATTATGACAGGTGGTGATTTATATGATGATTTAAGTTTATACTACCATTTGTGATTATAACGTTTGTCAAATTCAACAATTAATTTTATAATAATTCTAAAGATGAAAAAAAAAGAAAATGTACACTTAAAAGCTAAGACATTAATTAATCAATTAGCAATTCATAAATTTAACAAACCTTAGTGTCAAGTAACGGTATATATTAATTTTATAGTCACTCTGAAGACAAAAGTAGGAAATAAAATGTACACTTGTAAAAACAAACTTTGAGACTTTAGTTACTGGACTACATACTCACAAACTTGACAAATAATGTAATGACAAGTAGTAGTTTATATGGTAATTTAAATTACAGCCACCACTTGTTATTACAACGTTTGTCAAATTTATCAATTAATTTTATAATAATTCTAAAAGTGAAAAAAAATGTATATTTACAAAAACAAGCATCTAGACATCAATTACTCAGCAAACAATTAACAAATTTGATAAAATATAATGAGTGGTAGAATATTGAGTGATTTAAATTTTAATCACCATTTGTCATTATAACGTGTGTCAAAACTCATAAATTAATTTTATAATAGTTTTTAAAAAAAATGTACCCTTAGGAAAACAAATATCGAGACATTAATTACTTAACAAAACATTGACAAATTTGACAAACCTTTTAGTGACAAGTATTGGTTTATATGATAATTTAAATTTCAACCATCACTTGTTATTAGAACTTTAGTCAAAATTGTTAATTAATTTTATAGTAATTCTGAAAATGAAAGAAAATAATGCAATTGTACACTTACGAAAACAATCATCGAGGTGCACATTACTGTCTAAACCATTGTAAAATTTGACAAACGTTGTAATAGCAAGTGATGGTTTATGTGATAATTTAAGTTTAAACCACTTGTCTTTATAAAGTTTGACAATTAATTTTTTAGAATTCTAGAGACAAAAAAAGGAAAATGAACAATACTTGCGTAAGAAAATATTGAAACCGTAATTACTGAGCAAACTATTATAAAATTTGACAAAAGTTATTATGGCAAGTGGTGGTTTATATGATGATTTAAATTTAAGCCACTACTTGTCATTATAACGATTAAATGTCATTAATTCATTAATTAATTTCATAATAATTATAAATGTTAAAATAAAATGTACGCTTACGAAAACAAGCATTGAGACTTTAATTACTTAACTAACAATTAACAAATTTTACAAATCTTTTGATGTCTAGTAATTGGTTTATATTGTAAATTAAATTTCTACAACTTCTTATTACAACGTTTGCCAACATTTTTAAATTGGTATTATGATAATTTTAAAGGCAAAAAAAAGAGAAATAAAATTACACTTGTAAAAACAAACTTGAGACTTTAGTTATTAGACTAAATATTTACATATTTTACAAATATTGTACCCACAAGTTTATACGGTAATATAAATTTAAACCACCATTTGTTATTATAACGTTTGTTAAATTTGTCAATTGATTTTATACTAATTCTAAAGATAATAAAAAAGAAAAAAATGTTTATTTACGAAAAAACAAACTAGAGATCCAAATTACTTAGCAAACATTTAACAAGTTTGAAAAATATTAATATGACAATTGGTGGTTTTTATATGTTCATTAAAATTTAAAACTTTACGTCTCATTATAATGCTTGTCAAATTTTTTAATTAATTTGATAGTAATTTACAAGATACAAAAAAAAAACAAAATGTGTACTTACCAGAAACTAGCATCTAATACATCAATTACTGAGCACATGGTTGACAAATTTGACAAAATGACAAAATTAATTTTTAAGTGGTGGTTTAGATGGTAATTTAAATTTAAACCACCCACTTGTTATTACAACGTTTGTCAAATTTATCAATTAATTTCATAGTAATTCTAAAAGTGAAAAAAATGTGCATTTTTACAAAAACAAGCATCAAAGACATCAATTATTTAACATATAATTTAAAAATTTTTCAAAATATATTATGTGTGGAAAAATTTAGTTAATTAAAATTTAACCACCATTTAAAAAATTTAAAAAATTATAATAAATAATAAAATATTAAATAATTTAAATTTTAATTATTATTTATATTATAACCATTTCATAAAACGTGTCAAAACTCATCAATTAATTTTATAATAATTTTTTATTTTTTTTTTTTAAAAATGTCTACGAAAACAAATATCGAGACATTAATTACTTAACAAAACATTGACAAATTTGACAAACTTTTAGTGACAAGTATTGGTTTATATCGTAATTTAAATTTCAACACCACTTGTTATTAGAACTTGGTGAAATTGTTAATCAATTTTATAGTAATTCTGAAAATAAAAGAAAATAATACAATCCAATTGTACACTTACGAAAACAATCATCGAGGTTCACATTACTGTCTAAACCATTTAAAAAAAAATTTGGCAAACGTTGTAATAGCAAGTGATGGTTTATGTGATAATTTATATTTAAACCACTTGTCTTTATAAAGTTTGACAATTAATTCTAGAAAAATTAAAAAAAAAAAAAAAAAAAAAAAAAAAAATAAAAAAAAATTTAATAAAAAAAAAATTTGTAAGTATACAAAAAAAAAAAAAAAAAAAAAAAAAAATACTTAAAAAAAAAGGAGTGTTAATTCAGGGAACAAAAACTTTTTTTAAAATTTCTCAAAAGTAATAAGGCAAAGTATTGGTTTATATGTTGATTTAAATTTAAGCCACTACTTGTTATTACAACGTTTGTCAAATTTATAAATTAATTACTAATTAAAAAACTAATTAAAAATCTTTACAAAACAACGACACTACAAACATTACAAATTTGACACTTAATGTGGTAGAATATTGAGTAATTTAAATTTTAATCACAATTTGTCGATTATAACGTGTGTCAAAATTCATCAATTAATTTTATAATAGTTTTTATAATAGTTCTTAAAAATGTACCCAAACAGAAAAAAAAAATTGAGACATTAAATAATTCTAACAAAACATTGACAAATTTGACAAACCTTTTAGTGACAGTATTGGTTTATATGATAATTTAAATTTCAACCATCACTTGTTATTAGAACTTTAGTCAAAATTGTTAATTAATTTTGGTAATTCTGAAAATGAAAAGAAAATAATCGATCTTCCCTTACGAAAACAATCATCGGGTGCTTTACTGTCTAAACCATTAAAAAATTTGACAACGTTAGTATAGCAAGTGATGGATTATGTGATAATTTATATTTATAACTACTTTGTCTTTATAAAGTTTGACAATATTTTTAAAATTTTAAGGATGAAAGGAAGAAAATAAAAAATAGTTACCTAAAAAGTATTAAAACCCCAATTACTGAGCAAACTATTAAAAAATTTAACAAAAATTATAAATTTAACAAAAGTTATTATTGCAGTGGTGATTTATATTATGTTTAAGTATAAAAGAACTACTTGTCATTTGTAAAAATTGTCAAATTTTTTTTTAAATTAAATAAAATTTAATTAAAAAAGAAAATGGACACCTACGAAAACAAAGAATCGAGACTTTAATTACTTAAATAACAATTAACAAATTAAACAAACCTTTTAGTGTCAAGTAATGGTTTATATTGTAATTAAATTAAATTTCAACAACAACATGTTATTACAACGTTTGCCAACATTTTAATTAATTTTATAGTAAATTGAAAACAAAAAAAAAGAAATAAAATGTACATTTATAAAATAAATTTTGAAATTTTAATTTTTAAAATTAAATTTTGTATATTTTATAAATATTGTAATGAGTTTATACGGTATTTTAATAATTAAACCACCATTTCTAAATAATTATAAAAAAAAAAAAAAAAAAATAAAAAAAAAAAAAAATAAAAAAAAAAAAAGTTTTATAAATTTGTTTAATTAATTTTATATTTTTTTTAAAAAATAATAAAAAAAAAAAAAAATATAAAAAAAAAAAAAAAAAAAAAATTAAAATAATTAAAAAAAAATTTAAAAAGTTTAAAAAATAAATATAACCAATTGGTAGTTTATATGATTATTAACCACATTTACAAACTTTACGTTTCATTATAATGTTTGTCACTATTTTATTTTTATTTAAAAAAAAAAAAAAAAAAAAAAAAATAATTATTTTAAAAATATAAATTAAAATTATAAAAATTAATAAAATTTAAAATTAATTTTTTTGAATTAATAATTAATATAGAAATAATAAATAAAATAAAAAAAAAACAAGATGGAATTTACTTTCAAAACTAGCAACTATACATTATAATTTTAAAGTAAAAAAAAAAAAAAAAAAATAAAAGTTTAAAAAAAGGGAAGGTTAAAAAGGGAAATTAAATTTAAACCACCGCTTGTTATTACAACGTTTGTCAAACTCATAAGAATTAATTTTATAATAATTCTAAAAGTGAAAAAAAAATGTACATTTACTAAAACAAGCATAAAAAAAAAAAAAAAAAAAAAAAATCAGACATCAATAAAAAGAGTGGTATAATTTTAAGTAATTTAAATTTTAATCACTATTTGTCATTATAACGTTTGTCCCACAAAATATTATTTAATTTTATAATAATTCTATAAAAAGTAAAAAAAAAAATACACTTACGAAAACAAATATCGAGACATTAATTACTTAACAAAACATTGACAAATTTGACAAACCTTTTAGTGACAAGTATTGGTTTATATGGTAATTTAAATTTCAACCATCACTTGTTATTAGAACTTTAGTCAAAATTGTTAATTAATTTATAAGTAATTCTAAAAAAAAAATGAAAAGAAAATAATGCAATTGTACATCTTTCAGAAAACAATCATCGAGGTGCACATTACTGTCTAAACCATTGAAAAAATTTGACAAACGTTGTAATAGCAAGTGATGGTTTATTTAATTTATTTAATTTAAGTTTAAACCATTTTTGTCTTCATAAAGTTTGACAATTAATTTTTATAAGAATTCTAGAGATAATAAAGAAAATGAAAAAACCAATCCCAAAAAAAAAATAACACCCCAAAATAATAAAAAACAATAAAAAAATTTAAAAAAAGTTATTATGGCAAGTGGTGGCTTATATGGATGATTTAAATTTAAACCACTACTTGTCATTACAACATTTATCAAACAAACTAAAAAATTAAAAAAAAAAAAAAAACACTAACAAAAAAAAGCGACTTTCATTAATAATAATTTTAAAAATAAAAAAAATATATATTTATAAAATAAATATTAAAATTTTAATTACTTAATTAATTCTTATAATAATTTTAAAAATAAAAAAAAATTAAATTTAAAAAAAAAAAAAAAAAAAATTTTAATTACTTAACTAACAATTAACAAATTTAACAAACCTTTTAAGTGTCATGTAATGGTTTATATTGTAATTTAAAAATGTTAACAACAACCTGTTATTACAATGTTTAACTAACATTTTCAATTAAATTTATAATAATTTTGAAAATAAAAAAATAATAAAATGTAAATACACTTATGAAAACAAACTTCGAGACTTTAGTTACTAGACTAAATATTTACAAATTTGACCAAATATTGTTATGACAAGTTTATACGGTAATTCTAAAATAAAACCATTATTTGTTATTTACTAACGTTAGTTAAATTTGTCAATTATTTTTTATACTAATTCTAAATATATTAAAAAGAAAGGAATGTTCATTTACAAAAAAACATAAAGATTCCAAATTACTTAGCAAACAATTGACAAGTTTGAAAAAAGGTAATATGACAATTAGTGGTTTATATGATCATTAAAATTTAAAACTTTACATCTCATTATAATGTTAGTCAAATTTTTTAATTAATTTAATAATAATTTACAAGATACAAAAAAAAAACAAAATGTATACTTGCAGAAACTAGCATCAATACATCAATTACTGAGCTAATAGTTAACAAATTTGACAAAAGTTTTAATTTTAAGTGGTGGTTTATATGGTAATTTAAATTTAAACCACCACTTGTTATTACAACGTTTGTCAAATTCATCAATTAATTTTATAATAATTCTAAAAGTGAAAAAAAATGTACATTTACAAAAACAAGCATCGAGACATCAATTACTCAGCAAACAATTAACAAATTTGACAAACTATAATGAGTGGTAGAATATTAGGTAATTTAAATTTTAATCACCATTTGTCAGTATAACGTTAGTCAAAATTCATCAATTAATTTCATAATAGTTTAAAAAAATGTACACTTACGAAAACAAATATCGAGACATTAATTACTTAACAAAACATTTACAAATTTGACAAACCTTTTAGTGACAAGTACTGGTTTATATGGTAATTTAAATTTCAACCATCACTTGTTATTAGAACTTTAGTCAAAATTGTTAATTAATTTTATAGTAATTCGGAAAATGAAAAAAATAATGCAATTGTACACTTACAAAAACAATCATCGAGGTTCACATTAGTCTAAACCATTAAAAATTTGACAAACGTTGTAATAGCAATTGATGGTTTATGTGATAATTTAAGTTTAAACCACTTGTCTTTATAAAGTTTGACAAATAATTTTATAGAATTCTAGAGATGAAAAGAGGAAAATGAACAATACTTGCGCAAAAAAGTATTGAGACTCCAATTACTGAGCAAACTATTAACAAATTTAACAAAAGTTATTATGGCAAGTGGTGATTTATATTATGATTTAAATATATACCACTACTTGCCATTATAACATTTGTCAAATTATTAATTAATTTCATAATAATTTTAAAAGTAAAAAAAATGTACACTTACAAAAACAAGCATCGAGACTTTAATTACTTAAGTAACAATTAACAAATTTAACAAACCTTTTAGTGTTAAGTAATGGTTTATATTGTAATTTAAATTTCAACAACAACATGTTATTACAACGTTTGCCAACATTTTTAATTAATTTTATAATAATTTTGAAGATAAAAGAAAGAAATATAAAGTACACTTATAAAAACAAACTTCGGGACTTTAGTTACTAGACTAAATATTTACAAATTTGACAAATATTGTTATGACAAGTTTATACGGTAATTTAAATTCAAACCACCATTTGTTATTATAACGTTTGTTAAATTTGTCAATTATTTTTATACTAATTCTAAAAATAATAAAAAGATAGGAAATGTACACTTACAAAAAAACATAGACATAAACCCAAATTGCTTAGCAAACAATTGACAAGTTTGAAAAAAAGTTAATATGACAATTAGTGGTTTTATATGATCATTAAAATTGAAAAGTTTACGTCTCATTATAATGTTTTGTCAATTTTTTAAATAAATTTAAACCACCACTTGGCATTATAATGATTGTCAAATTTGTCAATAAGTTTTATAATAATTCTGAAATTTAAAAAGGAAAAAAATGTACACTTACGAAAACAATTATCGGGATTTTAATTACTAAGTAAACTTTTAGCAAATTTTACAAAATGTATAATTACAAGTAGTGGCTTAAATAGTTATTTAAGTGCATCAATTAATTTTATAATAATTCTAATGATTAACAAAAAAAGAAAAAATGTACACTTACGAAAACAAGCATCGAGACATCAGTAAATAAATCAATATTCCACATTGCTTAAAGTTTAATCTAATCAATTAATAATATTTTAATTTGGTTTCACTTAATTCTATTTATCTATTTAGTTAGTATATATTTAGTGAGTTTTAATCATTAATTGATTTTTTGTCAATAAACAAAAATAATAAAAATAAAGCTTTGCAAATAAAGTGCATAAAAGTAGATAAAGTTAAATTGAACTGCACTAGTTGTAACTAAATCTCTATAGGAAAAACGTCGACTACTGCACTTTTTATAAAACCCCTTTTATCTTCAACTTTCTTTTGTTTAAGACTTACTTTTTATCCTCAAAAGTTTATTTTTGACAACGTCAAAGTTTTACCTCTCTCTTTTCAAGTCAAGTAAAAATCACCAACACCTTCGTTATTCTGCAAAAGCGATGTTTAATTTATGTTTCCTCGCATTAAGAGTTCGAATCCGGTATGATGAAAAATACCTCATATTTCTTTTCGACGATATATCAAGGACAACTACAAAGAAACAACAAAGGTACAAAGAAATTCACTTAAGGCCACAATGGTTTGTGTTTTACAACAACACAGAAGGAATTCCTCTTGCCTGTATCGTGATTTATGACATCGCGAGTGGAACGCTCTCGAGCACTCGTTGATATTCATTCATTCCGTCGCGACGCCCGCCGCCGCTAGTACTTCAATTTTTTTATTCACTCCCAATTTGCTTTACGCTGTTGGTACACAAAACGAAAGAGAATCGCGTAACAAAAGAACAATTCGTTACTTTTATTTTGCGTCATTCATTTTCGCGGCCGTCTATGGGTTGCTTTCGCCTCGCGGCTGTTGAATAAATAATATTCGGATATTCTTTATGTCAAATAAACACGTTATTTACCAAAACTATGTGCACTTGTGTTAGATGCGCGCCACATGTTTGTAGAAAGTGTTATGAAATACATTTGACGTTAATAAATGTTTCGTTTTTTCCGCGTTTTCAAGAAAACAGTTTTGATAAAATATTACGACGATCAATGTTTAATTCTATAATTTTTTTTACGGTTAACAAAGAGACTTAACCTAATATTGCATTTTGTTACATCGTAATAAAAAGAAAACCACAAACACATAGCTCGTTTATGATGCAATGAAGGTAGAAATATTTTGGCGCCCAACATGGGAACGTACAAAAGTGTCACTTTTATTTTTCTATGTATTATTTATAATTATTTACGACAATTTCTGTAAATTTTAATCCCAAAAGCAAAAAAATCATAACAGGGGCAAAAGAAAAATGTTGACATTTTAAAAAATGAACGTATTAAAAATCTCATGAGACTTACTTAATTGCTACCTTTCCTATACCAACCAGCTACTTTGTTAGAATTACATAGTTTGCATTAATTTTCAAAAATAGTTTTTTTAGTATTTTTTTCTTGTTTGTCGAATGATCGTAAATGAAACAACTGCAAGTTGTGTCCATATAACTTGCACTTTTTTATTTGCAAGTAGATAACCGCAAGCAAATTATTAAAACCTACAGACTTTTATCTTAATATAGATTCCTTAAAGTGGGGGAAGAAATACAGTCACTACCTTTGATTCAATGTGCTGACGTTTCGCCCGACCTATAGCGGGCATCTTTAGGGTTTTAAAAATTCCAAGTTGTGACTATCCGCTCTAAATTCCAAGAAGCCTTTAAAGAAGTCCGCATAGGTCGGTCAAAACGTCGGCACATTGAATCAAGGGTAGTGACTCTATTTCTTTTCTCCACTTTAAGAAATCTATATTAAGATATAAGTCTGTAACTGTAATTTTAGAAAATAAAATTAATTCAATTAAAGCCTACGTTTTTTAATTAACGGCTACAATATTAGATTTACCTTTAGGTTACTAATTCATCTTTAGATCCTAATTCACCGTTTTGTTTTTTTAATTTACAACTAGATTTTTTAAACTTATTGTTCAATTAATTTATTAGAATTTGACGGTTCAGTTTCAATTTTAATTCATCTTTTGAATTACTAATTTACTGTTTGGTTTCTAATTCACCTTTTAGATTATCCTACTTCTGTCCTTAATTAACGTATTAAAATTTAGATTGTCAAGTTTAAGTATGATTTCCTGTCCCAATAATTGAATCATCTTTTTGTTGTTAAACTGGTTTGTTTTACAATTTCAGATTCACCATTGGGTTACCAATTCACTTTCGGATTTTAATTGATGGTTGTTTACTAATTTACTGCTAAATTTTTTTAATTTTTCCTTGATTAATTTATTAGAATGTCCAGTTTGAGTTTTGAGTTGTTTTTGATTTTTTAGTTCCACCAAGAAGAGGTCATAGATGAAATACTAAATAAAATAAATTTTTGAAGCAAACCTTAACTAAACTTATTTTGTTTGTAATGTATACCTACATTAAAAACATGTATATTTGTAAACAAAAAAAATTAATTTACTTTAAGTTCTTCGTTGTATTGTTGGTGTCTAATTATCTTGTCCAATTGACAAGCGTCCAATTGACAAGGGTCCAATCGACAAGCGTCCAATTGACGGTTATTTCTTATTATCAAATTCAGACTTTTACTTAACCCTACCTTAAGTCGCTATCCTACTATCGCTGCGAATCCAAGCTGGCGACAAGGTCAGCAGTTAAAAATGTTACTTCCGGTTTAGTTGCCTACAACCCATAGTTCCGACAAGTATTAAATCTAACAGTACTTTGGACCTATCTGAGAACCAGTAGAACAAGAGGATACTTTCCGCGTCGATAGTATAATATTCCTATAGTCAGTAGGTAAGTCAGAGACACTGCAATGCATCAACAGCAGGAGACGGTTTTTCTGCCGAAGTAAAACTGGGTTTGAAAGTCCCAGGGCACAAAAGGCGACGCAGAGCACTTATCAAAGGCCAAGCCCCTCACGCATGAGCGACAACTAACAATTATATAATAAGTGTCACTGATGAGCTACTGTAAACTAACACCCCAAAATAGTATCACAATGCAAGGTAACCCATTCGGCGACCAACCGCCAGGTGCATTACGGTTAAACTGCACGGATCTATTTACAAAACCGGTAGTGAAAGAACCTGGTCAAGGAGGTAGGTTCTAAGAAGTTGTCGTCTTTTAAAATGGTTTTAGCATAGAGTTCGCCAACGCTAAAAACCACAGTACCTAAGTCAGTAAACTTAGATTAGGATGTTCGAGAGCATCAAACCACCAAATGCAAGAAAGACAAAAGTTTTTCAACCCTTCTACTTGAGGCACTTACTCTAACTGCTGCCGGTGTGTTAACGTCGTTCTTGATTAGTACGCCTTCGCTTTTATATACTTTCGATATGTTGTTACGTGCGTCGTTATTAAATACAACGCCACATAAACAAAGGGATAACCGTAGCTCAGAAAGGAAAGGCGTGGTCCCAACAGAATCTGCTTTTATGAATTGTCAAAAGGTAGTTGAATCGTCATACATTAAGAAATATGTTAAAGTTTAGTGTGCGCCAAACGAAGATAACGTGGTAAAAAACCCCGGCTTTCGTTTACCAAAGACTTTTTCTACTTACTTTGAGTAAAGTACAATTCCAAATCTGAAATATTATTAAGGCGCAAACAAAACATACATAAATGTGAATTAAAAAGACTTTTTGGCCATGTACAGATTAACATAATTTATTTAATTATTGAATTTGAAACATAGTAACGACGAGAAAACAAAAAAAATAATAAACCCAGAATCTAAACAAGGAAGGTTAATAATTGTCACAAAAAATTTGTAATGGTATCTTACTAATTACGTGATTTCTAATTTAACTAACCTATAACACACAAAAGAAAATATTGTTTATGTTATTGGATCCGTTACGTTAACTTTATTAGGTCAATAAACAAAAAGTTGACTTTGTATAAAACAACATAAATTGTATAAAGTCATAACTCAGATTTAACGTAAACAAATACATTTTTTTTATTGCGCAAACACACATAAAAAAAATATTCGCCTATAATGTATACATATAATGTATTTTGGCGTTAAAGCTAATTTAATTAATTTAAGCAAGGTAATAAAACTCAATTACGCTGAAAGTTTTATATAAATACCTGGAGAGCTAAGCTACTGGTAAACGAGGACCTGGAGGACCTCCCACACTGCAGTCGTCGAAAAAGTGTCATCTTACAGAGGTACGAAAACGGATCCGACGTTTTTAGAGGTATGACCCAAAGAAAAGTCGAATTTAATCTTTTTAAGAAATGTGCCTAAAAAGGCACTTTGCAACACATTTTTTTTATTAACTAATAATTTACATTAAAAAGCGTCTTTTGTGACAATTCTTTTATTAAACCCGCGAATTTGTTCAGTGAACAAACAACAAAAACTCAGTTACCTTAAAATTACGTAGTATTCTGAATAAAGGTCGTAAAATAACCAGAAAAGCAAACCTATAACGTAAATAAACCGGTAAAAATAAAAATTTCTAAGCAAAAATGTGCACGTGAATTTAAAATAAAGTCGTAATTTGACGACAAAAGTAATAAATTGAATAAAAGTTAAATTCTAGCGACATCAATATAAATCAGAGTTAAACGGTGAAAGGTCACAGTGTGATTAAAATTAACACAACCAGACAACTTCACTATTGTCAATTTTAATCTCGGCACCAAAGGGTTCAAGTAGCCCGGAAGTATGAACCAATAAAAATGGAATAAATCAATACCGCACGTGCTAGATTTTTTTGATCAGTTCTTTGGAGCCTCCTGTAACGGTGCCACTAAGACAACCACAACAATAATACACAAATAATAACTGAATACAGCGTCATTCTCAGCGTTCTTAACAAATCAGAGTAACCATTTTTTGGGTAGTCTTGAAAACTAGATTTGTAAGTCACCCTCACTTAAAACAAGACCTTTTAATCCACACAAAATAATAGTGGGCAGGAATGCATTTGGTGTTTAGAAAGAATTTTTCTGTTGCCCATAAAACAACCAAACATTCCTTTTCAAAAGTGAATTAATATTTTGTATTTACAAAATACTCAGAAACCGTTAAAAAATACTTTTAGAATTGATAAAAAAATTAACCCTTGATACAAATCGGTTTACAAAAAAAAATAAAACAAAACTGAATAGTGTTAGGCGGTACATAAACTATACTGAAGTTTTTGTTTTTTAATTTTTTTTATTAGTTATCATATGCTCCTTTTTTTGCTCTCTTTTTTTTCTATACTTTTGTTTTTTTTATTATTTTCTTACTTATAAACCGTTTACCAAATGGTAGTTTATTTTATCAAAAAGATTCTTATTTTTTGCCTTATATTTTATAGCATTTTTTCAAAATACTGTTATAATATTGATTGTTATCTATATTAATAAAGGTGATTGTTTGTCAGTTTGTCTGTGTGTTTGTCTATCGGTCTTCTTGTTTGTTACTTATGGCCCCCCAAACGGAGCATCATCCAGGGCTACAAAAAACTACTAAAAATGCACAAATTAAGTCCAATTAACTCTAATTTGCCCAGTTTTGGTGACAATACCTCACAAACCTATCCAATCAGCAATTTTATTTTGCTCTATTTTATTTAAACGGCAAAAATTCAGTAATGTTAATAAAGGGATAATTATTTCTTTTAGAATAATAACTTAAACGCATGCATCTGTAAGGAAATTGACTAGCCAGCTAGTCCGTCAAACAAAATTTTTAAAGAATTAAACCAGAATGTTAGTCAATAAATCATAAATTTAGTAGAATCGAAATATTTCTATCGTCAATAAAACAACCAAAAATTCCTTTTCTAGGAGGAATAATGACAACAAGCAAACAACCTTTTTTTCTTTTTTTGTTTGAAGCAACTACCTGAACAGTAAAATTTTGGACAACTAAAGAATTATTAAGAATAATAATATTGTAAAAATAAATTTATTATATGTTTATACGTTGATGTTCATTGCATTTTATTATACCCGGTTAAATTATTGTTGATGACCAACTGCTAGAAAATTGACTCTAAACTAGTATTCTTCTGATCCCGGATTTTACCACTTGTATATATATATATATATGCTTTCTGTCTAGTTTCATATACAATTCTCTCAATTTTTTTTATCTATACTTTTTTTTTGTATATTTAAAAATTTTTTTTGTAGTTTTTTTATATTTTTCTTTCTATCTTTTACATTCTTTTTATAGTTTTTGTATTTCTTTACATCTATTTTGTTTCTCTCTTTTTCTCTCTTGTCTTACTTTATTTTGTTTTTTGTACACCTGTTATTCCACCATTAATTTTTTTACTTTTATTTTTATAGTTTCTCTTCCCTGAATTTTTCTACTTTTTTTCAAATACTTCTTCTACTTTTTTTATGTGTTTATCTCTTTTTTTATATTTATCTTAAATAAGTTTATAGTTTCTTTGGTCTATATTTGCCTTCATTTCTATATTTTTTTTTCTTCTTTTTCTTATTTTTTGACCCAGATATACTTCTAGCTGTTGATAACCTGATTATTCTCTGTACTCTACTTTAAAATGTCTATGCCTTTTTCGTTAACTGTAACTAGAAAATTAATAATTTTTCTCTTTCTCTTATGTATGTATATTTTCCTCTATTCCCTCTTTCCATATTTTTCTTTCTTTGCACATTTCTAATATTTTTTTGTTTATTTATTTTTCTTGTCTATTACTCTTATTCAGTATTATTCCATTTATTATTTTTTTTTTCTTTAATTGCATTTTTTTAATTATTTTAATTTTTTTTAAGTAAACTGTTACTATTTTATATTTATCTCTTTTTAGTCTTTACTTATTGCGGTGGTTGCATATAAATTTATATAAAAAAAATCATTTAGCAATGAGACCAAAATTATTTAAATAAAATATGCACATTAAACTTTAAAATATTTAGTTCACTTTAAACTTAGAATCTTCTATACTTAAATAATAAACTTTATTGTTTAATAAACAAATACTTTAATCCCTTAGTTATTAATTCATTACAAAACTTTTTAACTTTAATTAATAAAATTCATGTTGACTTTTTAACTGTCAAATAAAAAGGGTTAGTTTTAAAGAAAGTTCGCCATTTCTTCTTCTTTCCAAATTATATTTCACATTTGCACTGGTAATTTAAGCTCACACACGTCTGTTAGGCGCCAAACTAAAAATGCACTTTTGTCACGTACACTTCTTTATGAACAGATATGAGTGTACACTTACGATTTAAGTCGGTTTTCAGAAATCTTAATCTTTAACTTCCTTAATTTTACGATCAATTTGTAATCTACTCTAAATCTTAATAATTAAAACTTTATTTTAAAATATATTTTTTTAATTATTTAAAGTAATTCTTTCAGCGCAATATTACCATTCTTCTGTTTCCCCTCCTATTTTTTTCAAATTTTTATATTTAATTTAAATAAATTACATTTTTTTTTGTTCAATCACTTTTTAACAATAATTTTTAGTTTTTTATTAAAATAAACTGTGTATTTTAATTTAATAAAACAATAGTATTTTAATTATTCAGAGAGCAAAATTTTATTTAATATTAGCTTGAGACTCGAAAAACTCGTTTATTTTGTAACTGAAAACGTTTCACATTTACGTTATCAGTACGTGAACTTTTATTCGTGCATGAAAGGCCATCCAATTTACATTCAATTCGCAAAACATTTTTTTTAATCCATTCCACCAATAACAATTTAAGTGTAAGTAAAAGTTTTTATCAATTTTGATTTTTTTATTTGATTGAATTTTGTTTTTAAAAATTTTCAGACACAACAAAAACAAAAGAAAAAGTTTGTACCTTGTTGCAATACAAAGACTAAACATAAATACAACGCAAATCAATACAAGTGAGTGTACTTTATATTGTGTATGCACATCAAAGAATCGCATTCTAAATTTAATAACGTCGGGTTTACACAAAATTCTTGTTAAGGCGAAATGTAAAGTATGTATTTGATTATTGTTTTGAGATGTTAATGTAATACAGAGTGGTAGGTATTTAAATTTGTGTCTAAAAATAACTGAATTATTAAAATTTGTAGATGCAGAAATTGTTGGCGTTGTTTAGCATTCGTTCGTCGAATATGTTTGAGATTAAGATTTAAGTATTTTATTTTTGTAACAATAATCAATTTTGGTTAAATAAGGTAAATCGTTTTAAAACAAAAAAAAATGTACAACAAAGCTACCAAAATATTTTTGAAAAAATTTATTGATTGTGATTTTTTTTAAATTTTAAGAACTATGGAAGTAAATTTTAATTTGTCAATTTTTTAATTTATTATCTGAAAACAAATAATCAAAAATGATGAAAAACGTTGTCTAGACATTTGTAATTACGTAATAAATTATTTAAAATTACAATTTTAAATAAATTAAATTATTAATTTAATTGTGTTTTTTGTTATTAAATTTATTAAAAATTTTATACAAAAACACAACAAAAATAAAATAATGTAATTTTTAGTTTAATTTATAATATATTTTTTTAAACTTTTAAAATATTTAAAAAAAAATTTTTATTAAATTTTTAATAATTATTTGGAATTTTTTTTCTTAGAGTTGAATTTTAGGAATATTAAAAATAGTTTTTGTTTGAAAAAACAATTAATAAAATAATTAAAAATAATTGCAATAAAATTTTAATTTCATTTAAGTAAAAAAATTAAAACATTAGAACTGATTTTTTTCATTATTTAAAAATTTATAATCTGAAAATAATAAATAATGTGTTTATTTATTTTTTAAAATAAGTAATATTATTTTAATTCAAAAAAATATTTATTTTTTTAAAAATATTCTCCAACATTTTATCACTATAAAAACCATTGTTCTTTCATTTAAAAAGTACAAAAAATTCCAAGTAAATAGTTTTTAATTATTTTTAAGTATTATTAGATTTAACTATTTGCAATTGTAAAAAATAATTAATTTTGTTTTTTAAATTTTATTTGATGATTTTTTATTCTGTTACTTACTATAATCAATATGCCAATTTATCAAAAAAGTAAAAAAAATATTGTTCAATTAAAAATAACAAATTGTCAGAATTTTAGTATTGTACTCAACAAGAAACATAAAAATAATCTATATACTAGTATTTTATTTGTTAAAAATCATAAAACGCAAAAAAAAAATTGTTTTTAATTAATTTTTAATTGGTTTTAAAACGTTATTTTTATATCCATCAAATTATTAAAATAATTTAAAATTTCAATACATCCTTAACATTAATAAAAATAAATTAAAAGATTTTCTTTCGTTTATTTCTAACCAACTTGCTTTTTGTTTTTAAAATTACCATTTTATTTATATATTTTATATATTTTAAATGAAATTATTATAATTATTATTTATATAAATTAAAATAAAAATAAATAAATAGCGTGGAATCTTTATTTTTTAAATTAATATAAACAATTTATTTTTGTAAAATAAACAAATGTATTTAAATTATTTTTTAAATATTTTTTGAATTTTAATCACTAATAATTTTCAAAATTTAAAATTTAAAATTTAAAAATAAAAAAATTTTAATAATTAACAAAATGTATTAAATCCTTATTATAAATGTTAATTATTATTATTATTTATTATTATTATTATTATTAACACTAAATTTTTAATAATTAAATTATTTAATAAATATTGGATTTTCTATAAGTGAGTGTTGAATTATCAAGGCTGAAAAAAACTTGTACACAAATTTTTTTAATAATTTTGCAGTTAATAATATTAAATAAAATTTAACAAATTTTATCGTAAAAAAATTTATTTAATTTGTAGTAAGATGTAAATAATAACTTAATTCTAACTTTAAGCCAATTCTTAAAAATGCAATTTTTATTTAAATGTATATTTTAAAAATATTTAAAATTTTTAAAAACAAAAAATTATAAAAATTTAAAATAATTTTTAAAAATTCAATTAATTGTTTTTAAAAACTGTAACTAATAAATTAAAAAAATAAAATATAATATTTTTTTAAATTACTTTTTATTTTAACTGGATTCAGCAACAAAATTGTTAAAAAAAGAAACAATTTAAAAAAAATTTATTAAATTGAAAATTAAATTAACACCCATTTGATTTTTAGTTTAAATTTTTTTTTGGATTGTTAAATTCTGATGTCATTTAAATCTCAATAAGATTTCAATGAGTACATTATTTAAATTAAATAATAATTTAAAAGTATAAATGTCATTTTATGTTAACAATAGTCAATTATTTTTTAGAATAGTCATAATTTTAATTTTTATTAATTTTTTTAATTCAGAGCTTGTTAATACTAAAAGCCTCAGTTTACCTACATTAAATATTTTAAACAAATTTTTAAAATTCAAATTGCTAAACCTTTATGTTTAATTTGTAGTAAGATGTAAACAAGAACTTTATTGAAATTTAAAAATTTAAAAATTTAATATTCTTAAAAACAAACAACAAATATAGAAATTAAAAATGATTCTCAAGAAACAAGGTTATTTTAAAAATAAATAATCTACGGTGTAAATTATTAAAAATTTTATTTTAATTTAAAATGAAATTATACAACTAAAAAATAAAAACAAGATAAATCAAAGTAGGTTCAGTGCTTTGAAATTTTGCAAATTTACTTATTTTTTCATTCTAAACAACTTTCCTTAATAACATTTGTGCATGTCTCGCCTCCAAAGGATACTTTACTGTTACGCAAAAATTGTTTTTTTTTTTAATTACAAGGGCATCTTTGATTTTTGAAACTAAAATTATGTTGCAATTAGTTTCCAACCAAGCAGGGATGATCCATAAATGCTCAAGATTCTATTCGAATATTTTTTCTAACAATCGGGGGACATACTGTATAATAAAAAAAATTAAATAATGAAGTTGTAACTTTTGACATAATCGTAACAAAAAAGTTCTAACAATAAAATTTCAATAATAATTAATTTGTATTTTAAGTTTAACAAAAACCAAATTTAAATTTTTAGAATATATAAATACTGTAGCTAGTAAAATTTGGAAATTTCTTAAAAATTTGATTTTTATAAAAAACCCAAAAAATTTTATTTTAAATTGTTTTTTAATTTAAATATTTTTTATTAATTGTTTGATTAAATGTCAGTTAAATTTGTAATATGATTTAAATGAGTACATAATTGAAATTAAAGTAAGAACTATTATTTATTTTTTTAATCAAAAATTTTTTTCTAACAGTATTAATGTTAACAATATTCAATTATGTTTTAGGATAGTAATAATTTCAATTTTAATATGTTTTTAGTTCAGAGCTAATTGATACTGGAAGTTTACCTACATTAAATATTTTAAACAAAATTCCAAAATTTATATTGTTAAAAACTTTTTATGTCATTTTAATTTGTAGTAAGATGTAAATAAGAACTTTATTGAAATATAAAAATGAATTATTTTTTAAAATGTTTAATATTTTTAAAAACCAAAAAATATAAAAATTAAAAATGAATCTCAACAATTAAGGTCATTTTAGAAATAAATTATTTATGTTTCAAATTATTAAAAATTTTATTTAAATTAAAAAAACTCATCTAATTAAAAAATAAAAACAAAAAAAAATCAAAGTGGGCCCAGGACATTGAAATTTTGTAAGTTTACTCTGTTTTTTATTATGAACAACTTATTTTAATAACATTTGTGCTTATCTCGTTTTCAAAGGCTACTTTACTGTTGCGTAAAAAACGTTGTTTTGAAAATTTCAAGGTCATCTTTGATTTTTTGAATTCAAAATTATGTTACAAATTAATTTCCAACCAAGCAAAGCTGATTCACAAAAGCTCAAATTTCAATTCAAAATTTTTTAGTTTTTTTAGAGACGACCCAAAAATTAAATAATAACAAAAATTTAAATAATAAACTTCTAACTTTTGACATAATTATAACAAAAATTCTAATAATAAAATTTCAAAAATGGTGATTTGCATTTTAAATTTAACAAAAATCAAATTTAAATTTTTTACAAATGTGAATACTGTAGATAGTAGAATTTAAAAATTTAATTTTTTTAAAAATCACAAATTTTAAATAATAAATTGAATTAAGAAATATTAGGTTTTTATAAGTGAGTGAAAAATTATCAAAAATAAAAATAAATTGTACACACATTTTTGTTGCAGTTAATAATATCATTAGCAAATTCAAAAAATTTTTTGGTCAATTAAAAACTAAATTAAAATGCAATTATTTTTATGCTAAAAAATTCATTTTAGTTTGTAGAAAGAAGTAAATGAATACATTGAGTTTAAAACAAAATTTTTAAACAAAGTTAAACTATTGTTCTTAAAAATGCAAAACTATTTTTTTAAAATTTTAAATATTTATAAAAACAGAACAAATTATAAAAATAAAAATTATTCTCAACAACCAAAGTTATTTTAAAAATAAATAACTTAAGTTTTGAATTATTAAAAATTAATATTAAATGTTTTTAAAAATACTCGGTGTTGAGTTAAAAATTGTGGTTAACAAAAAAAAATTGTAAATATTATATTTTTTAAATTACTGTAAATTTTAACTGTATTTCATAACGAAATTGTCCGATTGTTTTGATCTATTGATTTAAAGTATTAAATTAAAAAAATTAAATATGTTTTATTTAATAAAAAATTAAATTAACACGCAATTATTTTTGTGTTTAAATAATTTTTTTAATTGATGACAGTTAAATCTGTAACAAGATTTAAATTAGTACCTAGTTATAATTAAAATAAAACTATTGTTTATTTAAAAAAATAAAATTTGTTTTTATATTAAAAATTTTAAAATTTAAAAAATTTTTATAATAGAAAAAATTATAAAAATTAGAAATGATTTTCAACAACTAAGATTATTTTAAACATAAATAATGTACGTTTTGAGTTGTCACAAAATTACATTTAAATTTTTTAAAATATTTAGTGTTGAGTTAAAAACCGTGGTTAACAATAACAATTGTAAACAATATATTTTTTTAAATTACCGTAAATTTTAACTGTATTTAATGACGAAATTGTACGATTGTTTTGATCTACTGATTTAAAGTATTAAATTTAAAAAAATTAAATATGTTTTATCTAATAAAAAATTAAATTAATACGCAATTATTTTTGTGTTTAAATAACTTTTTAAATTGATGTCAGTTAAATCTGTAACAAGATTTAAATTAGTACCTAGTTATAATTAAAATAAAAACTATTGTTTATTTAAAAAAATAAAAATTGTTTTTATATTAAAAATTTTAAAATTTAAAAAATTTTTATAATAAAAATTATAAAATTAGAAATGATTTTCAACAACCAAGGTTATTTTAAAATTAAATAATGTACGTGTTGAATTGTCACAAAATTACATTTAATTTTTTTAAAAATATTTAGTGTTGAGTTAAAAACCGTGGTTAAAAAAAATTGTAAATATTATATTTTTTTAAATTACTGTAAATTTTAATTGTATTTAATAACGAAATTGTTTGACACAATGGTCTACTGAATTAATGTATTATATTAAAAAAAAATGTTTTATACAATTAAATATTAAATTAACAGGCAATTATTGTTGTGTTTAAATAATTCTTTAAATTGTTAGATTTTGATGTCAGTTAAATCTGTAATAAGATTTAAATGAGTACCTAATTAGAATTAAAATAAAAACTATTATTTATTTAAAAAAAAGAAATACTATTGTTTTTATCTTAAAAATTTTAAAATTAAAAACATTTTTTAAAACAAAAATAAAATTATAAAAATTAAAAATGATTTTCAACAACCAAGGTTATTTAAAAAATAAATAGTATACGTTTTGAGTTGTCACAAATTAAATTTTAATTTTTTAAAAATGCAAAGTGTTGAGTTAAAAGCGTTTAACAAAATTAAAAAAAAATGTAAATATTGTATTTTTTTAAATTACCTTAAATTTTAATTGGATTTAATAACAAAATTGTTAAATACAACAGTCTACTGAATTAAAAAATTTCATTTTAAATATTTGAAATAAAACAATTAAAAAAATTTTTATTATGTTAAAATTGTTATACTTCGGTGTCAGATAAATTTGTAATAAGATTTAAATAAGTAGATAAATAGAATTAAAATAAGAACTATTATGGAATTAAATTTTTCAAAATAGTGTAAATGTTAATTTTATGTTAACAATTTAGTTTACTTACCTTAAATATTTCAAATAAAGTTATTCAAATAAAGTAAAATTATTATTAAAAATGAAAACAAATTTTTAAATTTAAAAAACTTTTAAAAACATAAAAAACTATAAAAATTAAATTTTCAACAACCAAAGGTATTTTTAAAATAAATAATTTGCATTTTGAATTGGTTAACAAAATTTAAAAAATTGTAAATATTTGAATTTTGAAATCACCTATTATTTTTTTAAATGATAATGATTTTTAAAAACAAAACAAACAAATAAATTTAAAAAATTGTTTATACTAAAAAGGTCATTTTAAAAATACCAAATTATAAAATTTAACAATAAAATTCAATTTGGTAAAAATTCTTTAAATTAAAAATTTAGTCAACTAGCAACAATATGTTAGACCTTAGACCTTAATTTTATTTAGTTAAGTCTTACAGTATGTCATGATGGTTAAGTAATGGAGTGACTTATTGTACCTACAAATAGAAATATGTGATTTAACTTTTGTTTACGAAAAAGTTATTTAGCAATTATTATTGTGTTCAAAATTTTTCGAATAACTTTAATTAACAAAAATCTAATTAATACATCTCCCCGACTTGTAATTTATCAAAATACAGAAACGCAAAGTTAAGTCTCAGCAAAAATCAATTTTGTAGGACGTTAAAGATAATAAAACGTATTGGAAAAGAAAGTAATTTGTAAAAGTGCGCCTTACGACTATATCTTTAAAAGGAAAAAGTACATCCTTTAAATTTCCAATAACGCAATGGCGAAGGAAAAGGACTGAAAGGAAACAATGATTTATGGGCGTTAAGTTGTAGCAACATTGCATAGCACACTTATCAGTCGTGTTATTACACTTTACCCATACGATTGATTAATAGTTAAATAAATCACAGGAAAAAAAAGGACGAAAATGTATGGCCGGGAAAAAGAGTAAGTATATAAATTTTCTTTGAATGTGTTTGAGACTTAATTTGTCTTCGAAACGTTAATGTGACGTAATCAGGTTTTTTTTCTATTATCTTGATTGGTTTTAATTTTTCATGCTTGTGTCAAGATACATTTTTTTTTATTAAACAATATTTGTAGAAAAAAAAAATTTCTAAGATAGTAACTTTGTTTCCAAAAAAAATTGCAAAAACTTATTTCTTGAAAGTTGGGGTAAGTTATGTAACCAAAACTGGCAAAAAATAATTTGTTGCTGACTGACGCATATTAATTTTGTTTATACAAAGATTTTATTTTTTGTCTTTTGAGTATGCTTATGTAAGAATATAAAAATTGTTCTGAGAGTAAAATAATGACTGACAAAAGGAGTAAAATGTAACAAAATGGTTACGAATTTGTCAGTCACTATACAAAGTTTAAAAATTTATTAATTTGTTAATCGAATTATGTATTTATTAAATTGTTATTAAAAAGATCAAGTCGTTAATCAAAAATTTATCAGAATGTCAGTTTTAGATACTGTCAGTCGTTTTGACTAACTAAAGTTAAAACTGTTGTACGATTTATTAATGTTGTAAATTTTGGAAAAAGCAATGCGTGCACAAAAAAATAAAATCTATTATTACAGCAAATTTAACAATAATAGTATTAATTTATTAACGAAGCTCTACGTTGTCGCATCCAACAGCCAAGTGGTAATTCTACTATTGTTATTAATAAAAGTTTGTGCCACCAAATGTTTATTTATTTGACCAAAAATTAAATTCAACAAATTTCATAAACTTTCAATAAATTTTTTTAGGAAAGTGTTTAGTATTTACATTAAACAATTCTATGTAATGAATCTACAATTTCTTAAAAATAGTTATTAATTTATTAAGGAAGCTTTACATCACTGCCGCATATAATTAAACGCACCAAGTTTGTCTTTATAAGTATTTACAAAATTTTACTATATTTACAGTAAACTATTGTGTACAACATATTAAAAAAAATAAACATTACACATTTTTGTTTTAAAAAAAAAGATATTAATTTATTAGCAAAGCTCTACATCGACGTCGTTTACAAGCCCTAACTTGACTCTAGATATTAACAAAATTTGCGTTAAAAAATGTTTATAATAAAAACAGGTGGCACCACAAACAAAATTATCATAAAAAATTAATTTAAAATTGGATCCAAAATGATATAAAAATAAAAAAAATTAAACAGTCCTATGCATGTCAACATTTTTTTTTAAATGTAAAATACTTTCATTTTTTCCGTTTACATTTTTATTTAAAGAAAATGTAATTGTTTTGAATATTTTAAAAAAAATTGACTATTTTTAATCAATTTTGAAACAATTTAAACAGAGAAATAGAAATTTTAAAATAAAATCTCAATCACTTTAGACAAAAAATTTTCACTAGATGGAAATAATTCATAAAGTTTTGATTTTTGGACAGTGAAATCTTGAAAGAGATAGAAATAAGGAGAAGAAAAGTTCCCTCCCTAATCGTGGGTGGAACATCCCCTTTTGAACGAAAAATTTGTTGACTCAATAACAAACATTAAAAAAAATTGTGAATATGTATTAAACTCCAATTATGGAATGCATGGAAGCGTAAAAAGTCGGTGAAGAATAGAAACTAAAAATTGTAAGACATGTACTTTGTAGACAATTTTTTGATCTACAATTTTTGTGTTTTTATCATTTTTTGAGTACAAACAACGGTTTTGGAGTTATTTGCTTGCAAAAGCAATTTTATAATAACAGTTTTATAATAATTTTATATAATTTTATAATATTATAATAAGAATTAGCTTTATGGTATACAAGACTTTTTTTATGCAAAATTTTATAGCAAATATTTTTGGTTCTATAATATTTTGTCGTCCGAGCAACAATTTTTAAGTTAAACCAGGAAAAAATCCGAATGAATCAGCTCCAGGGGTAATTTTTTGTCTAAAAAGGAATGATCTATCTACAATTAGAGTGAAAACTTTTTCTTCCCTTATTTTCTAATCCTTTCAAAACATTACTGTCAAAAAATTTAAATTATACAGGTTATTTCTTTTTAATTAACTTTTAATTTAGCTGAACTGTCAACTTGGAAACCTAATTGCGAGAATTCTATAAGAATAACATATAAGGGTTCTTATGCAAAATTTTATGGCAAATATTTTTAGTCCTATGATATTTTGTCGTCCGAGCAACGATTTAGAAGTTCAATGAGGAAACAATCCAAATGAATCTGCTCCAGAGGTAGTTTTCGTCCAAAAATGTGTTCTATCCACAATTAGAGTGAAAACTTTTTTTCCTTATTTCTAATCTTTCTCGAAAAATTATTGTCATAAAATTAAAATTATACAAATTATTTTTTTTCAACTTCTAATTGCCTGAACTGTCAACTTTGAAACCTTGTAAACGTGCATCTTTTGCATTGAGCACAACCGGGTTTGTTCGTCGTGAGAATACAAAATGTGACGTCACGAATTTTTAAAATGTCCAAGGTCGCTTTTAAAAGGTCTATTTACACAATATTTACAAGATTAGGATTTTATATATACACACGGAATTTGATTATAATACAATTTGGTTCAAAACGGCGGCCGTGGAGACACAGTCACTGACTAAAATGGTATGGACGGTGCAGTACGGTCGGCGCTGCAATCCTCACGTGTTTACGCAACGGAAGGTCTGGTTAACACCCTGACTCGGGTGGCGGATGCTGGCTGCGTCGAGACCTGGTGATATTGTCTCACTGAAACAGGTAAGTGTGTATTAGTTTTTCGGTGGCAGTCGTTCACGCCCGCTTTTAGAGGTTATTGAATAGCACGGATGTCTGCAACTCTCGCTTGTTTTAGCATACACCCCGGCTTTTATTATTGCGATTTACGGCTTGGCAACCGACGGAAGTCCGTCTCAAGGTGTCCCGGATGCCTGATGGTTGTATTCATGCGATGTTGTATCGCGAGCAAGCCGAGTACTGATGCGAAGCGTGATGCTCGGCGCTGACGACGGCTTAGCGGCGGTGGTACTTCACCTAGGGCCACGGCTATCAGCAAGCTAGCTACGAAGTGCTATTGAACGGATTAACTACTCTCTAGGGGCCGATAATACACAGCGGCTTGTCTTGAACGAAACGGTGTCGGAGGAACGCAACTGTTACCGAGAGTTTTGAGCCACAGTGCTTCGGATGTGGGGTAAGTAGTTGGCGGTTATGCGAGTTATTAACGGTGGTTCTTTGAGGAGCTTGCCGAAGCACGTACCGAATCCAATCAGCTGATGCAGAGGACTTAGAGTTAGTATCAACTTAAGCACGTACCGAATTCAATCAGCGGATGCAAAGGACTTAGAGTTAGTGTTCTGCCTAAGCTCGCACCGAATCCAATCAGCGGATGCAGAGGACTTAGTGTTAGTTGCAGATATCTTTAGGCGGTTTTAGATACGGAATTCCGCATTAATGCGGACGGATAATTGGATTAGAAGTTGGGTTGGAAGTCTAATTCAAGAGTCGGACTTGGAAGTAAAAGTAAAAGTCGGACTCAGTGGTAGAGGTAGTAGTAGTTGTAGAAGTATAAGTTGTGCCTTTTGGGGCATTGCGCTCGCGGTTATATAGGCGGTTTTATCGCAATCGGAAGAGTGGGCAACGGTTGCATGGGGGAAATTATAAGTGGGGTGGTGCGCACGACGTCTGTTATGGACGATGTAAATTGTATGCCGTGAGATAATTCTTTCTCGGCGGCAAAATTGAATTATATTATCGTCGGTTTCTTACAACCTAATTGCGAGAATTCGATAAAATTGGTATATAAGGGTTTTTTATGCAAAATTTTATGTCCTATGATATTTTGTCGTCCGAGCAACGATTTTGAAGTTAAATGAGAAAACAATCCGAATGAATCTGCTCCAGGGGTAATTTTTCGTCCAAAAAGGAATGTTTCATCCCCAATTAAAGTAAAAACTTTTTTTCCTTTATTTCTAACCCTTTCGAAAAATTATTGTCAAAAAATTAAAATTATACAAATTATTTTTTTTTCAACGTCTAATTTGTCTGAACTGTCAACTTTCCAAGAATTGGATAATAATGGCATATAAGGGTTTTTTATGCAAAGTTTGATGGCAAATATTTTTAGTACTATGATATTTTGTCGTCCGAGTAACGATTTAGAAGTTAAATAAGGAAACAATCCGATTATACAAATTATTTTTTTTTCAACGTCTAAATCTAATTCCGAAAATTCTATATGAATGGCATATAAGGGTTTTTTTATGCAAAATTTTATGCAAATATTTTTAGTCTTATGATATTTTGTCGTCAGAGCAACGATTTAGAAATTAAATGGAGAAACAATCCGAATGAATCTGCTCCAGGGGTAATTTTTTGTCCAAAAAAGGATGTTCTATCCACAATTAGGGTAAAAACTTTTTTTCTCTTATTTCTAACCGTTTAGGAAAATTGTTATCAAAAAATTTAAATTATACAAATTATTTTTTTTTCAACGTCTAATTTGCCTGAACTGTCAACTTTGAAACCTAATTGCAAGAATTCTATAAGAATTAACTTTATGGCATATAAGAGTATGCAAAATTTTATGGCGCATATTTTTAGTCCTATGATATTTTACCCATGATCAAAGTAGGAATTTTTTAACCCCGTATTTCTAACCCTTTCGAGAATTCACTGTACAAAAATCAAAACTTTATGAATTATTATTTACAAATTGTCTAAAGTGACGAGACTATATCTAAGAAAATTTTCTGATTAAAATAATAACAAAAATACTTCTAAAAATAATCAAAAAACTAAATCATAAAACATAAACACAATTCAAAAACCAAAATAAACAATAAAAAGTACAAATAAAATTTTAAAATTCTAACCAATATTAAAATTTAATTTTATGAAAAAATATCTTTAAATGAAACTTTACTAAACCTTTGAATATAAGCACAATTGTAAATCAAATTAAATTTTTTAAAACACTTACTGAACGAAATTAACATTTATTGTTCAAAAAAATAAAATATAAATAAATAAATAAATTAAAATCGCACAAGACGCTAACAACAAAATTGTCATGAAAAATTCTGTCAAAAATTGAATCCAAAACAACAACAGAATTTTAAAAATTTAGTGAACAAAAATCTTCAAATTTCTTTATGTAAACCTTTTTTTTTCTTTTTCTAAAGTTTTTTTATTAAAAAAATTATAATTTCTTTGCCTATTTATTTTATTTTTATATTTCTATTATTTTCAAAACATTAGTTATTTAAAAAAAGTACGTATTGGAAAATAAAGAACTAATTTCTTAATTACATTAAAAAAAACACAATTTTAGAAACAAATTACACAATAAAAGAAAAAAAAATCAAAATTTTAATTTGAAATAATATGAAAAATTAACAAAATATTATTACAACCAAAATCTTTTTTATTTTAAGTAATTTTTAAAATTTAAGTCATATTTTTTGTTTTCTTTTTTTTTAATAAATAATTTTTATATATTTTAGATTTTTTTTATTTTGAAACATTACTTTTTTGAAAAAAAAGGTTTAGCGAAATTAGCAACTAATTTGTTAATCAGATTTAAAATGAATACATTTTAAAATAAATAATAAATTTATAATTTCATACCAAAACAAATTTCAAAAAAAAATTTGTGATGAAAATAATCAAAAAATTTCTAAAAATAATTAAACTAAACTGAAATATAAACGCAATTTAAAAACCAAATTAAACAATACGAAATAAAAATAAAAAACAAAAAAAATTTACAATGTTAAAGATTCTATCCCAAAAAAATTGCTATTGAAAAATTTTCAATACAGTTTCAAATTTTTGTGATAATTAAATATGAACTTGAAAAATTAAAGTTGTTGTTTAAATACATTAAACTGCAAATAAATAAAAAAATTTACTCTAAATATTCATTTTTAAATAATAAATTATAATAAAGAAATCAAATCTTTCTAAATCAAAAATTAATCTCTCAAAATAATTAATTTCTTACATTTTTTAAAAAATAGAAATATAATAATTAGTAAAATTAAAATTGTACAATAGTTTAAAAACACAAAAAACTCCAAACACAAAATAATCATTAAAAATTATTTAAAAATTGGATAAGTAATAATGTAAAACTTAAAAAATTTTTTTAGATATTGTAAAAATTGTATTAATTTCTTACCGTATTATATTTGATATATTATTTTTTAGAAAAATAAAATTTTTGGTAAATCAAACACTAATATAATAATTAAATTTAAAATATACACACAGTATCAAAACAAACTAAAAAATAAAAAAAATAAAAATATTTTTTTTAATCCTAATAAATATTCTAGAAATTGATAAATATAATAACAATTTAAAAACCAAATTAGAGGATAACAAGTAAAAATGAAAATAATTTCAAAAATATTAACTTGAAAAAAATTAAAGTAAGAAATTGAATACACGTTAAAGTTTATGTCCTTTTTTTTAAATTAAAGCAACATCTCTTGAAAATTAAAGTTAATACTTAAATAAATAAAATTGTTAATATTCTATAAATAAATAAATAAAAATGTACTCTAGAAATTTATTATTTAAAATTAAATAAAAATTGTAAAAATAAAATCAACGCAAAAAATTAAATTAATGCAAATTAAAAATTAAACTTTCAAAATTCAAAAATGTATTAACAATCAAAGTTGCACACAATTTGCAAAAAAAATTGTTGTAAAAAATTAATAATAATGTATATATTAATTAATTATTTTTTAATCTTAACAATCTTCTAATTTCCTTAATGTGATCTTACTAATATTTATAATTAATAATCTTAATCAACATATTAAGAAATAAACACACTACATTTAAAAACTAGCATTTTATTCAGAACTACACTTTGTTTATATATTAATAAAGGTTTTAAAGAGAATCTAAATTGATTTTAAAAAAAATAGTACAAATAATGATTATTAATTAATTAAAATTAAAAATCCAAAGTTTTGATCATCCCAAGTAATTTTATTAAATGTAAAATACTCTTCTATTTTTTCTTTAAATTTTAATTTAAAAAAATTTGTATAAAGTTTTTTTTGATCATATTATTTTCAAAAAAACTATTTTCAGAAAAAAAAATTATAAATGAATTAAGAGAAAGAAAAATTTAAAAAAAATCTCAATCTATATCTATTATTTAATAATAATGATTAATATAATAACAATAATATTTTAGAAAATGTAATCATAAAGTATAAACATGTAAAATCTAATTAAACAATAAAAAGTACAAATAAAGTAAACAAAAAATTATTACAATTTTTTTAAAAATTTTATTTCTAAACAAATTAAATAAAAAATTAATGCAGAAAATTGTTTAATGCAATTACAAATTTTTAGAAAATTAAAATTTACATTTTAATAAATTAAATTGTCAATATTTGGTAAATAAATAAAACAATTTACTTCAAATGTTTATTTTTAAAAATAAACAAGAATGATAAAAATAAATTACATTATTTTTAAAAAATAAATAAAAAACAAATTAAAAACAATCTCCCAAAATGCTTACCGAATAAAACTGTTTATATTTGTTATAGAAACAAAAAATATAGTAATGGAGAAAACCAAATTGTTGTTAAAAATTGATTCGAAATAATATACTTAATAAGTCTTGTTTATATTAATTAATTTTTTAAGTGTTAACTATCTTCTTTTACGTGTTTTTTTAATTTTTATTTTTAAAAATATTATCAAATTATTACTTTTTTTAGAAAAAAATTAAAAACTAATTTATTAATTAGATTCAAAATACATGAAATCTGAAAACAAATTAGACAATAAAAAGAAGAAAAAATTTAAAAAAATTAATTCAAAATATGAAAAAATTAACAAATTTAGGCAACCAAAGTCCTTTTCATTTCAAGTAATTTTTTAAATAATTTCCGTCTTTTTTTTTTTTTATTAAAAATTTTTAATTCTTTTACATATTTTTAAAAATTATATCTATTTTATATCGTATTAATTTTGAAAAATTACTTTTTGTTGGAAAAATACGTTTTAAAAAATTTTTATTAACTAGATTCAAACCCTCAAAAAGAAATTAAACAATAAATTCTAATAAATTATCTAGAAAATTTTATGATTGAATTAATGAAATAATATTTAGAAAACTGAATTTAACTTTTTAAAGTTACATGTAACAAGCAATACGTCTTTTGAGAAATTAAATTTACATTTACAAAAGAATTCAAAACAGCAAAATAATTTAAAACAAAAACAAATATATTATAAAATTTATTTAAAAATTAGATTCAAAACCCTAAAAATTTTTAAAAAAGCAGCTTTTTTTCAGTTTAAGTAATTTTTTAAAATGTAAACCGTAAAATTTTTAATTACTTAATAAATTTTTTGTAAACATTTGTATGCATGCATTAAAGAATTGTTTTGCCTAGAACTCCGCATCGTTCTGATTTTCTTGTCGTATTTTATTTGAAATATTAATTATATAAAAAAAAGTTTTGGTAAATCAAAACTAAAATACTAATTAAATTTGAAATATAGGTACACAATTTCAAGAAAAAAACTAGACAATAAAATAAAGTTTTTTAAAATTCTAATTAATATTCAAAAAAATTTTATGATGAATTCATGAAAAAATATTTTCCAAAATAAACTTAACTAAACCTTTAAATATAATAGCAATTTAAAAATCAAGTTCTACAATAAACAGTATACAAAAAGACGTTTTTTTTGGAAAATTAAATGTAAAAATAAGCAACATTTCTTAAAAATTAAACAAATGAAATTATTAATATTTTATAAATAAATTAAAAAACACTTTAAAATTCATTTTTTAAAAATAAATAAATTTTGTAAAAACAAATTAATGTAGTTTCTATTTCCAAGAAAATTAAATTATTTCAAATTAAAAATTAATATCTCTAAATACTTAATGAATGATAATTATTTATATTTTTAAAAAATAAAAATATATAGAAAAATTCGAATTGTTTATTGATTTAAAAGGATACAAGATGCAGAAAAAAATTGTCGTCAAATATTCACTTAAAAATTGTATTTGGAATAAAATAAAAAAATGAAATAATCAAAATCCTATGTATATTAATTAATTTTTTTTATGTTAACGTTTTTTTCTTTGTGTTTTTTTATTAAGAAAAATACTCCTTTTATTTTATTATTAAAAATTGTTTTTTTGTGTCATCATTTCGAAATATTAGTTTTTTTTAATTCGAAATATTATAAAAAATTAAAACAATCTAAGTCATTTACATTTTAAGTAGTTTTTTAAAATGTAATTTGTTTTTTTTTGATATTTATTAAAAAGTTTTTAAAAAATATTTTTAAAATTATATTTTTTGAAAAACTATTTTTTGTAGAAGAAAACGTTTTGAAATTAAAAACTAATTTATTAATTAGATTCAAGATAAATACAAATTCAAAAAAATTTAAACATTGAAAAAAAATTAAAAATAGTAATTTCAAAATTTTAATCGATCATCAAGGAAATTTTATAATTTAATGAATAAAATAATATTTTTAAAACTAAATTTAAATAAACTATTAAATGTAATCACAATAAGACACCGAATTATGCAATAAAATGTAAAAGTAAACAAACTTAAATTAGACATGTAATTTCCAAACAAATTAAATTAAAAGAAAATTTAATGTAACATGTACCATATATTTTGGATAACTAAAGTTAATCTTCAAATAAATTAAAAATATAAAAATATTATTAAAAAATTAAATTAAAAATCAATTTTTAAGATTTTGAATAAAAATTACCTAAAAAATAAAAATTTAATTCACGAAAAAAATCAAACACAAAATAATTTAAAAAAACAAAACTTACCAGAAACAGATTTATATAAAAATTTACCAACTTCTTCAATTTTAGTAATTTTATAAATCTAAATCCTCAAATTTGAATCTTTTTTTTAGATTTTTACTAGAAAAATTAAAATTTGTTTGCTTGTATTAAAGAATCGTTTTGCCCAGAACTCCGCATCGTTCTGATACCAACGAAAACGTAAAAAATTATCGAAAGTTAGTTTGCTTAAAATATGTTTAAATTTTAAGTGTTAATTTTTAGGTTTCCGTCGCATACAATCACTCTTAATTGTACTAAAATTTATGTCAACAAATGCAAAAGTAATTTTAGCAATATTTAAAATTCTAGACACTATATGAAGAGATAAAAACTACATTTTTTAAAAAAAGGTACTAATTTATTGATGTAGCTTTACGCATACAATCAAGCGTTAACTTCAACATAGTTTTGGTCAATAAATTTTTAAATAATTTTACTAATTTATAAAATAAACTGTTTTATACAAAATATTAGTGAATAGAAACATACATTTTTTTCAGAAAAGATATTAATTTATTAACGAAGCTGCGTCAACAAAAGTTGACGTAGTTACACCGCCACAAATTTAATTTTTGTTTTTTTTAAAACTTTAATTACTTTTTAAGAATTATAACAATTATTTTAATTTTTATCTACGGCAATGAAAAAATTTAATAGTACGAGAGACAATTATTTTTAACCCTCCATCATATTTTAATTAATTTTAACTAAGTTTTAATCGCAGATTCGTAGTACAAAAGCAACCGTCTTAGCATAAAAGCTACATCGCGTTTAAGTTTCTAAATTAGTTTTACAAATTGTGGCTTTACTACCTAGTTGTCTCTTAATATTCAAAATAACAAAGTTGGCTGTAGACTTTCCGTAAAGATGGATATTATTAAGTTTGTCTAATTTCCGTAAATACCTACTGCCAGTTTACCTCAATTGGATTAGCTTAAACGTAGATTAAATAAAACGCAAATTGATAAATTTTAACGGAAATTTTAGTACGTTGCCAACTTCCTGGCATCCTACGTAGTGACATGAAATGAGAGGAAGTTCTTCTATGTATGCGGTACGTACGGGTTTTGTATTGTTGGCGGTTAAATGTTTGTAACGTATTCTTTGAGAATTACAACGTAGTAACATTTGTATGAGTAAGTATATTTGCGTCCGAAGAGATTGTTATGTAAAATTACTTGTTGTATTGTTTGACCATTTTATGATTGATGACAATTGTTGCAATTAAATTTGTGTAGGTTTGTGTATTTGTACTAAATAAAAAATTAAGTCTACCCTTAAAACCTCTGTAAAAAAAATTAATCAACAGTTTTAGTTAGTTTTTTAAGGTAATTAAATTTACGATTGGTGATCAAGTTAGGGTCACCGCTTTGGCGTTGTTGTCGATTGACAAACGCCTATCGTACACATTTATGTGTTGAGTAGGTCATAATGTTAAGATAAGGTTGCAGATATTGCTTGTCAACGAATTCCCGTAGTCGTATCCCTAAACTGATTTGTGTGCTTTTGTTTTATTTATGTTTCTTAATCTTGGGAAATACAATTTTTTAAGCGGATATTAAGTAATTTATCATGTCCACCCCATGCTTTGATTCTTAGAGAAATTTTGAATTAATGTTAAATAAATTTTTTAAATATTTTTGTAAAGTTCAAGGTGCTACAATTTTTATTTGTAATGTATGAGTTGAAAATGTCAAATCTAAAGTCAAATTATTTTTTTTAAATCTGGAATTGTTGCAATTATTTTATTACAATTATAATTATTTAAAACTGTTTTTTAAGCAAATGAAGCCCTTTTGTTTTTTAATTTTTTTCAATTGTTACAATTTTTATCTTATTAACATCTGTTAAACTCATTTTATGTTAAACATTTATTGATAATTATTTAGATCATAGTATTACATATTGCATTTTAGTGTAGAATAAAACTAATTTAAATTATACGTGAAAACTAAGACTCTAATTATTATTATTTGTTTAATTGTTATTATTTAATTTATAACATCTCATGAGCTTGAACTCTTAATAATATAATAATAACGTGTTTTATGATTTAACAAAATTTTAATTTAAAAAAATAATAAAATGTATAATTCATACAAATATGAACATAATCTTAAATAACATTACGTGCACGACTTTACGCAATTAATAATTTGTTTCAATTTTATTTTATTTTAACAAACACATTATCTTAATAAACTAAGCTTGTAAAATTATGTTTGATGTATACGTGCGACTTTAACTGTTTCTTGGCAGTGACCTCTTGACCTTGGATTGCTGCATCAAATTTTCTTTACTTTTATTTATTTCTTCTATTTAAACTAGTTTTACTACAATGCGCTGCGTTGATTTGGTTTTAAAACCATTTTTAATAACTAGGTTAATTAATTTTATAATTATAACACTTCTTTTTAATAATTAACGATAAACATTCTATATTAATTGTTTTAAGTACGAACTCAAAAACCACACGTTTATCATTTTCTACCGCCCGATAGCGTCTCTACCCCACTTTCATTTTGTTTCTCACGTACGCACAAAATCCATATACCTTCTTAACGTACAATAAAACTCTAATATCTTACTACTAAACATTATATATTATTTTACATGTATACATTAAAATATATGACCTTGCAAGATAACTGCAATATGTTAACATTATCTTATCTACTCATAATTTTTATTAAATCCCTTATATTATATAGAACACACTGTATACCATAACTATAATAGTTTTTTTTTGTTATTATTTGTCTTATAACATTATACCTAATTGGTGAAATGTACACTTTTTAGTAATTTTAAGATTTGTTGATGTAGAACGCGAATAATACATTTTTGGTACAGTTCGGAAAATCTACCAGTAGCTTTAATGTCGCAGAGTAGGTCGCGGGAATAAATGTTGTTCTAAGCCCCAACCAAGTAATTCTAGTAAATACTTTAACTTTAGGACACCAAGAGAAGAACAAACAAATGTGTACATATCGTTATCGAGATTGTTGTTATAAACAAATTATAATGATACGAGAGGGTAACGAATAAAATAAATCTTAAATTAAGAAACAAAGAAAATAATCAAAGTTATTAATTATCACCTAACTTCAATCGGTCACAAGTTTGCATCGTTTTTATAAAAAAAAACCGCAAAGTTTTTGAATGAATAGTTTTGCTATAACGTAAACATCAAACAACCAACGCTTATTAAAATCCCCGACTTACAAACTTGTAATAAAATATATGAATTAAGTAATTTCTCACACGAAAAATTTAATTAAACAAAATGATTCCTTAATACCTTCTTTTAATCAATACAAAAATACACTTAGGTCTTTGCACTATAATTTTGAAAAAACGTCACAACTTACAAAGAGGTTCATTGTATTGATTTTTTAGATTAAAATTGGAGTGGAAATATGTAGACGTTGCCGCATTCAAAAAACATCTCTAGCAATTTATAATCGTTATACTAACGTAGACTTAGAGCCAAATAAAAATTAACCATAACACCTCCGCATTGACTTACTTTTAGTCAAGAAGAACGTGTTAACACAGTCAAAAACGTCGCTTCAGTTTTTATCACACATTGTAAAGTTTCACACTCTGTATAGCGTGGTTTCACCTTCCGCAAGTAGGTAAATCGGGATCTCCTCCGACACGCAGCAAAATTTGCTTGTCAAGTTAGATGGCGAGATGTTTGCCAAGTCGGCAGTGTCCCGTCTGAAAATCTATCAATAGTTCCTGCTATCTGGTAAAGTAATTCCTGTGCTTTTTACCATTAGCTTTGAACACACAGAGTTCTAAATTTTTCTTCCGTTTCTTAGTCCAAAATATTTCACGTATTGTGTGCTTCAAAATACCACAAAACAGCTCTGGCCCAACAAACGGTGCAACCGTCTCATTTCTGACGAGAGCTTGTTACCAGGAATTCCAGAATGTCCCGTGATTCAAGCTAGGGTGACCTTTTTGCATGCTCCCAGTGTGTTAAATTTGTTTTTACAAGTTGTCACAATTATTCAACTGATGACACAACTGCTCAATGCTGAGATGACTGCCTGGCTATCAAACATTATGACCTTCTGTCGATAAATTACGAATTACCTTAAATAAATGCGTTTACTGTCGCTAGAATTTTGCTTTTGCATGTTTAATTTGTGTCCTCGGTTTAACTTGCTTGCTTTTACTAAGAAATTTTTGTGTTTTTCTGGATTATTTACGTTATTAAAGTCGTTTTGCTATTAAATTTTTGTTTGAAAATTTGTAGAAACATATTTATTGATTGATTCCGTTGATTTTTTTGTTTACACTTTGCTATTTTTGAAATAAAATTAATGCAATTTATTACCAGGATTTTGAAACATTCCGGAACGCAAACTAGGGTGACCTTGTTGCATGCCCATAGTTTGTTTTTACAAGTTCTCACCGTTATCCAGCTAATGACACAACTGTTCAATGCTGAGATAGCCACATGGCTGACTTTTTGTGGTTAAATTACAATTTACTTTCATTAAATGCGTTTACTGTCGCTAGAAGTTTGCTTTTGTAAGTATAATTTGTGTCCTTGGTTTGACGTGCTTGCTTTTGCTAAGAAATTTTTGTTTTTGCTCGCTTATTTACGTTATTAAAGTCGTTTGATTTAAATTTGTTTTGGAATATGTAGGAGACATATTTATTGACTGATTCCGTAAATTTTTTTGTTTACATTTTGTTTAAACGAAATTTATTCACAATTTCGTAGAAATCTGGTAGGGGTACGTTTACTCGGCATAAAACAAAATTTCTCTTACTGTATTGAGTCAGTTGTCTCTAGCCGTTTTAAGTGTAGAGATGTGTATATAGCACGTGGTTGTTGTCGGAAAATTTTTATTGTATTTTAATTGAAGTATATTTGAGTGGGTTGTTGACTTTAGTTTGCTTTTGCGCTTATTGTTTGATTTTCATTTAAAATACTACGTAACTTTGAGATATCTTTTCTTTTGTTTACTAAGCACTTTGCTGGTAAAAAGCTATTTTATAAAAAAATTTTTGCTTTTGTAGGTTATATGATTCTTCGTTATATATAGTAAAAAAATTTTTAGTAACGTGCCTTTTAGGCACATTTCTAAATAAATACAATTATTACCTCTTCACCCCCTAGAAGGCAACGTGCCAACAAGGTATTTATGATATCGATTTAATTTATTAACAATACTTGAGAACTTTTTGAAATTAAATTAAAAAGCTTTAAACTGAAGCAACTTTCTTGACATACTGTAGTGTTATTTTGCGTGTAAATTTTGTAATAAGAAATGAATATTTTTTATTTAATATTTTTTTTTGTGGTTGCAACATGAATTCTATTAATAAAAACAATTTTCTTCTTTGACTTTATGCTTATTGTAAAAACATAAACAATGTTTTTTTGGGTATTCTAGTTTAATTAACAGTTTTGTAAATTGGGGGTCACGTGATCGATAAGAATTAGTTGTGGTTTCTTGTGACAATCTTCATTACTGTTTAGGATTGTAGGTTACCTATTTTTAATACGTAATTGGATGTGTTTAAACGCATTTTGTTAACTTTATTTACTTAAGTCTAATAAACGGAGGCTGGAAGTTTCTTACCACGTTATCTCCGTTTGGCGTTCTTTTAATTTTGGCTAATTTACCAAATTTAATTGAGGAGTTTAAGTTCTTTTACTCGAAAGTAGATTTTTTTTGGACCACGCCCCATCCACTTTTGAGCTACGTTTATTTCCCAGTTCATGTTGCGTTGTGTTTATTAGGAACTTTGTGCGTAGTCCAAATACTCCCCGCAACAGTATCCTCAGTCATTCTTCATCCGTCTGTAAACCAGCAAATATGGCCGTCTGGCACTGGGAATCTGAAAGTGCTATAACAGTGTTATTATTTTCATTAAGTAGAACACCTCTAAAACATCCTAAACGTAAATTTTTATTTTTTATTTATTTATTTATCTTCAAATAATTGTTTTTTATATCAATTTTTACGATTGATATTTAATGCCACGTAATTTAACCCCACGGCACAATTTTAACATTTTAATTTAATTTAGTTTTTTACAGCGTAATTACGTAACTTAATAATTTTTTGTTTTCAAGCGCATTTAATTACGACTAATACATTTAATGTTGTTTTGTTTTCCCAATGTATCATTCGTTGCAGTAATTACCGTCAACTTTATCGACTCCCAATTTATTCAACAATTTAATTTGCGAAAGTCTTAATCCATTAAACACTACGTGCATTAAATTTTAAAACCCCAATTAGTAAGTCGAGAACGATATCATTTTACATGCTAATTAGTTTTAAAAATTTTTATTAACTAAAAAGGTTTTTTTTTTGTAAACACAGCTACCGTTTCGAACAGAAAAACTTAATTAAAACGTGCATACACAAAGTGAAAATAACAACCCGAACAAAAATTGAACAGCACAACAATACAAAGAAAAAACACTAACTACAGAACGAAATTTAGTGTAAAATTTAAACTTCTGTATTGATTTCCCTTAAGAGAAAACGTTTTGCAAGCGAAACGACGGAAACAAGACCTAAAAGTTTATCGCACGGGACTGCTGCCTGTCCCTGCACTTACACTAAATTTACTCATTTAATTTATTAGAATTTTAATATGATTACCGTAGAATGGGGCGACCTTTCGTTCGAGGGTGGTTATTTGATGAAAAGCAATAATAATAATAATAATAATAATTTAAGCGCGCTTGCTTGATTGAAAACGTTAAGCGACAAGGAATTTCTCTTTCTTCGTATTCTTCACCTTAAAAGATTGGTTTATACAAAACATTTTCAAAAATGTTAATGATAATAATAATAAATGTTGTCTGTTACGGGATAACATTGAGAGGCGTTTCGTTTGTCTTCTGTTAAAAAATAAGGGAACAGAATAGAATTTGGATGAATCAGTGTCAAATAAATGTAGAATAAAGAGAAATTTTGATCGCTTTTCGAGTCTGTGCTTACTAGTAAAATGCGATTGTTTTTTGTTTTTATCTATGAATTCGAACGCGTAATGGTTTAATGAACCTTTAACCAAATAATGTGTGATGTACTAACATATTATGTTGAATAGATAAAATTAAACAAGTAGATGAAACTTTCGTAGACGAATTGGTTAGTCGTTGCCTAGTAGTGCTTTGCACTCTCTAACCAGGGTTCGATTCCGATATCAGTATTATTTTTTATTAACTGTATTATTACTATAATACAATTTCGTAAAGTAAACTTAACATTAAAAAAAAAATTATAAAATTTGTATTAACAATAACACAAAAAATTTTATTAAAAAAAAAATGACAGCTATCGGAATTGAACCCTGATTTTTTATCGTAAATCTTTATAGTATTATTTTAAAATAAAATACGTTTTCAAAAAAACACTTTTCCGTGGAACCAAGATATACATTTAACAAAAGAATGTAGTTACTTATAACAAAAAGCAATACTTTTTAGACTTTTAACACTCTCATTCCTCTTTTTTCAAATTTCAATTCATCACACTCCTCGCTTACGTAATTTTTTACCCATTTTCACACATTCTGCATTTTTTTTCAATTCAATTTTAATTTACTTATCCAATCACATTTACAAAGTATTTGGTATTTTATTAACCTACAGAATATAAACAATAAAACATTGTTTATTTTGGTTTTGTCTTCACTTTATTTCTATTACATTTCTTCTTCTTTTTTCCATCAATTTTTTTTTTCGCCACTTTTCCCATGCACACAATTCCCTCATTTCTCTCTTCCAACAACACTTCTTTGACATTTTTGTCTGCTCTTACTTCACTAAACCCTAGTTTTAAATGCTCTACTTTTTCCCACCTTTCTCTAAACATTCTACACTTCCTGTTTTTGTCCTTGTACCAGTACTTAGTTAATGATTGATTTCATTAATGTTTTGGTTTACACTTAGTTTAAAACACGGAATTTTTGCAATTTTTGAAATAAAATTAGTTCAATTTATTACCAAGATTCCAGAACATGCCGGGACGCAAACTAGGGTAACCTTGTTGCATGTCCACAGTTTGTTTTTGCAAGTTAGCACAATTTATTCAAAATTTTCTTTACTTTCGCTGTAGAATTCTGTTAGCGGTACGTTTAGTTGGCGTAAAAGAAAATTTCCCTTACTGTATGGAGTTAATTGTCGCCAGCCTCTTTAAGTGTAGAGATGTGTATTTAGCACGTGGTTGTTGTCGGAAAATTTTTAATGTATTCTTATTGAAGGATACTTGAGTGAGTAGTTTAATAGGCGAAATTTTCACCAATACTTATTTTAATTTTTTTGTTTTCTATTCTAAATTTTGTAATTAGTCTTTTATTTACCAATGCCATTCTTCTGGTTATGTAATTTGATTTTTATTTGTTGTTAATTTTTCATGCTTTGTGTTGTATTTTTCCTTTTCTAATTCTTTTTCTTCTTTCTTGTGCCTGTGTGTACTTATCTTTTTGTACTATTTCTTCTTCCAGACTTCTTCCACCATCTCTTATCTTTTTATTTCTTTCTTTGCATATCGTCATTCTTTTTGTAATATGTTCTTCTAACATCTTCACCATATTTTATCTTTTGCGCCCCTACTTTCTTTCAACATTGATGTAGTATCTGATGTTCTTTCTTGCTTTTATCTTTTTTCATACCTTATTGCTCTTTATCCTGTCAGTATTTTTATTCATTTTAGGTTAATTCTTCTTCAATTATTTAAAGTGTCTAGATAGTAGAGGACGTCTGGATTTTTAGTTGAAGGAAAGGATCAAACAAAAACTCTCAGGTCTTTATTATTCTCTCAAATATCCATCTTTTTTTAAGTTTTTTGCAAATATTCTTTTACTTATACCCCATACCTCCCTTATTATTTTTTTTCTTGTTGCTCTAGTTCTTTAATCTGGTCTTTGTCCTTGTTATCGTACCTTATCATATACTCTAGATATTTATACTTATCTACCATCTCTATTTTTTCTCTCTCAATTTTCATTTCCTTTCTTTTATTCAACCTTTTTCTTCTTAAACTCCATAATTTTATTTTTTTCCACATTTAATTCTAATATTTTTTCCCAAATATCTGTTTATCACTTGTACCATTTCTTTTATTTCCTCCTTTGTTTTTACCAAGGCTATCTGTGTAGGTTAGAACCTACCCTTTTATTTTTCCCATCATTATTTCTCCTGCCAGTTGTTTTTTAATTTCTTCCTCTAAGTTTCTTACATACAAAGAAAACAAACTAGGGGTCAGTAAACATTCCTGTCTTAACCCTTTCCCTATCTCAAATTCTCTTCTTAGGTTTTCCTCTACTCTCTTTTTGCATTTTGTTTTTTTTGTATATTTCTTCTAATGCATCTTTTAAGTTTTTCTACTACAATCCCTTTTCTTCCTTATCAAAAGTTAACCTTAAATCTAAAAACATTGCAAACATTTTTTTTCTTTCCTATATCCACTGTTCCGCTTCCTCTCTAAAACTCATTTGTCAATCCGGTATCAACTTCTTTTTCTTTACTTCTTTTTTCAACCTTTTCCTTATTATTTTGACATTTAGAAGGCTAATTTCTCTGTAATTTCTTTTTTCTTTTCCATCTCCTCCTTTGTATATTGGACGTATTATATCTTTTCTCTATTTTTCTGGTAATCTTTCTCTTTTCCATATTTTTTCAAATATTCTTCTTAACCTCTCTCTCACTTTTTTCTTTTGTGTATTTCCACTACTCTTCTTGTGTTTTATCTGTGCCACTAGCTTTTCCCTTTTTAATCCCATTTATCGATTTTTCCATCTCTTTCTTTTCAATCTCTTTTTCGTTATTAAACTTTTATCTTCTTTTTTTATTCTACGTGTATTCTCTTCAATAATTTCTAACAATGCTGTTTTCATTCTTTTCTTCTATTTTTACCTTAGCCCTTTTTTTCTTCCTCACTTTCCACAAACTTCCAAATTTGTTCTTCGTTTCTTATTTCCTTAATCGCATTTTCTAACCTTATTTTAATTTTTTTCCCTCTTTGAATTCTTCTTTAAATTTCATTTTATTTTTTTATATTTTTTTAATGCCATTTTTTCTCTTCTCATTCCCTTATTTGCTTTCAGGCACTCTAAATTCCACCATTTAATTTGTCTCTTCAAATTTTTTGTTTTTACTCTATACTATTTTTTTCTGTTTTTTTCCATTTTTTTTATAATCTTGTTTATTTCCTTCTCTATTCCTCCTTCTGAACTTTGTTTACTTTTTATTTTTTCCTCGTATATTTTTATATTTTTTCCTCCAAACCTTTACTTCTCTACCATTCTTTTCTTTTTTCTTCTTTCCCCAAGGTCACTTCTAACGGTTGATGATCAGAATTTTTTTAAATAAACGTGTATTCCCCTTTCTCTCTAGCCACCATGTTTTTGTTTAATTTCATCTTTTCATCAGTATTTTTAGTAGTTTTTCATTTCCACTTCTAAACGTTACTTTAATTTTTATTCTTCTTCTATCTATTAAATGTTTTGGTATTTTTGAGTTACTAATTTTTTATGTAATTAATTGCATTTGCTTTCTGCTATCTTTAATTTCTTTTTTTGCATCTGATTATCTAATCCCTCTTAATTATTTCATCTTCTCTTAACCTGCTTACCTTTTTATTTGCATACCCTTTTTTTTGATAATATATCGTCCTGTCTTATCTTCTTTTCAATCTTTTCTTCGCCATTTTCTTCTGGTACTTTTATCTTTTCCTTTTTGTAACTTTTTACACTTTTAATTACTATTATGATGCTTGGCTTGATCCAATTTATTCTTTTTTCTTTTTCTCATAATAACACTTTTATTCTCTTTCTTCTAATGTCAATTTATCACATTTTGTATTTTCTTCGATTCCGCTTCTAAAACCTGCATTTTTTTTTATTTTTTAAAAATTCTTCTATCCTTAAACACTTTAGTATTTTTTGAGTTACTAATTTTTTATATAATTAATTGTATTTTTTTTCTTTGATTTTTTCTCTTGCATTTTAAACTTAGTTATTTCATCTACAATATTTCTTTCATATTCTCTTAACCTGGCAACTTCTTTATTTCCATACCATCATTTTTTGTAATTTAACTTCTTGCTCTTTTACTGTTTACTACGTTATCTGTTTTCAGCACCCATATAAAATTACATTTTCTTTTTTTCTTTTTATTTTTTTGCTATTTTTTACATTTTTAACTACTTACTTAAGAATTTAAATTTTAGTCAAAATTTTGTTTATCTTTTATACTTTAATTTTTTTACTTATATTGTTTAATAATTGAGCTAAATTTTTTTTATTATTTTGATTCTATTTTATTTTAGAATTGGTTTCATTTATGACACATAATTTTTTTATGTATTTTTAGCCATAAAAATTGTAATAATAATCAAACACACATTTAACATATTTAGACTTGTAGTTTAATAGTTTATTAAAATATGTATGTTGTTAGTTTTGCAAATTGTGAAAATAATAACAAACCTATTGAAATTGCTTATTAAATTTTTGAATTTTGAAAACTATCATAAAAAATGTAATTTTACTAATATTTCAAATTTTATTATTTTAAATTAAATTTTTTAAATTATATTTTTTTTAATATTATTAAAATTTTGTAAATCACAAAATAATTCTACTTTTAATTATTTTTAACTTGACTAGTTTTTTCATTATTAAACTCGTTTGTTTAAATTTTTAATTAAATATTTTTGAAAAGTAAAAATGTTAATAAATATTTAAACTTAATATTTATGCATTTTTTTTAATTTCAAATACGGTAATATTTAATAACACAAAATATATATAAATAATAAGTTTCTTTCTATTAAATATTACATATCAAGACTTTGATTAGAAGTGTTGCTTTAATACTTTTTAATGTTGATTTATTTAGAATTATTTAAAATTTATTTATTTTTTTATTAAACATTCTTTTTTGTTCAGTTTCAGTTTCTTAATTTTCTTTTGTTTCTAATTTTATAATTTTTATTCGGTCTATTATGTTTCTTTTTTTTTAAATTTGAGTTAATTTAATTATATAATTTAATTAATTTTAATTTATATATTTATCTTTATTTATTTTGTTTGGTATTTAATTTTTATAACACTTTTTTTTGTCGTAAATTATTTGATTTTTTTAAAATATAGTAAAATTTTATTTTTTATTTTTATAATTATTTTTAAATTTAAATTATAAGAGTGAATTGTATAAATGTTTTAATTTCAAATTTATGTTTTTTGTTTTGTTTTTACGTACTTTACGTGACTATTACTTACTAATTATCGTTTTATTTTCCAATTTTATGATTTAAAAAATTATTTTTTTGTTTTTTTTGTACTACTAATATTTAAACTTTAATTTTTTAATTCTATTTTTTTAAATATACTTTCTTCAATGTATATTGAAAATATATTATTGTTTTATTAATTTCTATTTTCTATTAAATGGAAGGAAAAACAAATAAAATTTTAAATAAAAAGAAAATTATTATTATTTTGATTTCATTTGTGATGAAGCAAAACATACTTGAACAGACATTTTTATCACGTTTTTTAATTTTAATTTAATTTTATAAATTTTAGTTCGAAATTTAATTTTTTTTATTGTACTATTTATTATTCACTATGTAATAAAAATATTGTGTGTAGTTTTTTTTATCACTTTAACTACTTTTTTGTGTTTACAATTACAAAATACAAAATTGAAATGAGTTTTGTTTAGATTAACCTATGCAACAGTTGTTACAGTTCTCACAACTAGTTTTATAATTAATCGATACTAAATTTATTTAATACAAGAAGCGTTTTACGCCAATATAATCGATATGTACATTTAAACTAATCTATTTAAACGATAAATTTTTTTTTAAATTGTACCTATTCCTACAACTTATTGATTTTGCTGTGACGGTTGCGTAGCAATTGCCATCTATTTCCTAAAGTTTGGAAAGTAGTTGCTCTTTTGTATGCGGTTACAATTTACAAGTATGTTTAACTTGATGAAAGTACAATTTGTCAGAGTCATGTTGTTGAATTGCCTGTAGCTTGTGATACGTGCAGACTCTTTAATCTAAAGTTTTTCTAAAGTAGAGTAGGATTTGCGCATTTGTACTAAATTATGACGTAATTACTACGTCTCTAGTTAACGTATTCATTACGTCTTTGTCACGTCATACTTATTAATTTTTAATTTTAAATGTGAAACAACGTAAATTTTTAATTAAATTAAATTGTAGACGATAGTGTAATAACATTACATGATTGTTCTTTTTTTTTAAGTAGCAATTTTAAAGATAAGACGTTTTCAGGTAGTTTGCAGATAAACCGGTAATTGAGTTTGTCAAAAACGTTTTCATACTAGCAACCAGATTACAGTCGAGTAAGATTTGGAAAGGATCGAAACACGACAGATAGTTATCAGGATATCTCAACCCTCGTCTCAATTTTCCCCTTAATCGATACACGTTTAGGCGGTGTAAATGATGCTCGATCTGTGTTACGAAAACGCAATTTACGTTACAGCATCTGCCGAACGTCCTATCATTAGGGGTCACGTTTCGAATTTATAATCTGATGACGATTTTGTTGTTGTTTTTTTCAGGTCGCATGGGTGCGAGCCGAGGATCAGACGGTGCTTAGTCTCAATTCGAAAGTTGTCACTCACAACTCGAGGATAAGCGTCAATCATGACAGTCAGCACACATGGCAATTACGTATACGTCAATTAAAGGAGTCCGATCGTGGATGTTACATGTGCCAAATCAATACCAGCGTGCTCAAAACTCAAGAAGGTTGCATCGATGTTAACGGTAAGTACGGATTTTTTTCGTCATTTTTACGTCGCAAATGCCTGTTGTTTTTATAAATTAAACAAAATTTCTTGGATGTGTACGAAGTTAATTGTTAATGTTGCCATCAAGTATACATAGGGAAAACTAAAAAATAAACCGTTTTATGTTCGTTGTTAATTAATAACGTTTATATTAAAATTTTGTTTGTTAACGTAACTGTTAATAAACGTGACGCTTTATTAAACGCCCCGTCCTAAGAAAACTCAGACCTCCCTTTCCTCCGAAAATAACGTAAGTAAATATTTGAACAGCTTTGAATGTTGTGTGGTTTACAGGGACCACCAAAACCGCACACTCATTAATTAATCTACACTTTGTTGATTTCTGAATTGTTTGCTTCGATCATTAATAATTAATAATGTAGTAAAGATTAACATTACAAGAATGTTTAACTAATTTTCATTAAAACTTGATTTTTGCATAATGAAAAATTTTAAGTTTATTTATAAAACTTAAAATTAAATTAAATAAAATTAAAATTTTTGGAATAATTTCAATATTTTTTTAAATTATTTTTGTAGAATTAATTAAAAAAAAGTTTTGTACTTTTAATAATTAAATTTACTAAACACAAAATCGACGTTTACAGAACCGATTGTTTGGCCTAAAATTTAAAACTTTTTTTTTTAATAAAACAATTCAAAATTTTTAGAATAAGGTTGATAATTTTTTTTTTTATTTTTTATAGATTTAAAAAAATGTGTAAACCTAAGATAGATATTTACCGAACAGATTGCAATGTTATTGCTCAATAACAAAAAATATAAAAAAAATTTTGGGCTATTTTTTGTTTGATAATAATGCAAAAAATACCAAAAATTTTTGGCCTAAAATTAATAATTTTTTTGAATTATTTTCAGTGGAATTAATTAATCTGTAATTTTTTAGTTAAATTTACTAAATACAAAATTAATATTTTTGATGTTTTAATCATTTTTATAAACTTTAAAGCTTTTAGTTTTGGATTAATAAAACTGTATCAAAATCTTGTAGAATGAGGTTGATAATTTTTTTTAAATTATTTTCTGTAGAATTAATTATGATTGCCATCTTATTGTTCTAAAATTTAAAACTTTTATTGTGTGAATTAATATAACAATATTAAAAATTATTAATTTTTAGAATAAATGTCATAATTTTTTTTAATTATGTTTGTCGAATTATATGTTTTGTACTTTTTAGTAATTAATTTACTAAACAGAAGATCGATACTTACAGTTTTGATTGACATTTTATAGCCCTAAAATTTACAGTTTTTATTTTTAGATAAAGTTTGATAATAAAACAATAGCAAAAAATTAAAAATTTTTAGAAAGTTTGATAATTTTTTTAAATTCTTTTTTATGGAATTAATTGCTAATTGTAATTTTGTTGTCTTAAGATTTAAAATTTTAGTTTTTTGAACAAAGTTTGATAATAAAGCAAAAAATAACAAAATTTTTGGACTAAAATTGACAATTTTCTTGAATTATTTTCAGTGGAATTAATTAATCTGTTTTTTATTTTTTATTAATGAAATTTACTAAACAGAAGACGATATTTACTGGTTGACATTTTATAGCCCTAAAGTTTACAGATTTTATTTTTAAATAAAGGTTTGATAAGAAAACAAAAACAAAATTTAAAATTTTGTTTTTTATTTTTTATCAATTAAATTTACTAAACAGAAGATCAATACTTACAGTTCTGATTGACATTTTATAGCCCTAAAGTTTACAGTTTTTATTTTTAGATAAAGTTTGATAATAAAACCATAGCAAAAAATTAAAAATTTTTTAGAAAGTTTGATAATTTTTTTAAATTCTTTTTTATAGAAATAATTACAAAATGTAATTTTGTTGTCCTAAGGTTTAAAATTTTAGTTTTTGAACAAAGTTTGATAATAATGCAATTAAATATCAAAATTTTTGGTTTAAAATTGATAATTTTCTTGAATAATTTTCAGTGGAATTAATTAATCTGTTTTTTATTTTTTGTTAATTAAATTTACTAAACAAAAGATCGATACTTACTGGTTGACATTTTATAGCCCTAAAGTTTACAGTTTTTATTTTTAGATAAAGTTTGATAATAAAACAAAAACAAAAATTTAAAATTTTAAATGTTTGATAATTTTTTAAATTCTTTTCCATGGAAATAATTACAAAATGTAATTTTGTTGCCCTAAGGTTTAAAATTTTAGTTTTTTGAATAAAGTTTGATAATAATGCAAATAAATATCAAACATTTTTGGCCTAAAATTGATAATTTTCTTGAATAATTTTCAGTGGAATTAATTAATCTGTTTTTTATTTTTATTAATTAAATTTACTAAATACAAGGTTAGTATTTTTGATGTTTTGATCATTTTTATAAATACATTTTTTGAACATAAAATTGATATTAAGAATTAAACATTTAAAGAATAAATTTGATAATTTTTCAATTAATATGTTTTATACTTTTAATTATAACTTACTAAACATGAGATTGATGTTTATAGAACGGATTGAATTTTATTGTCATAAAATTTAACGTTTTTATTTTTTGGATTAATAAAACAATATCAAAAACTTGTAGAATGAGTTTGATAATTTTTTCATATATTTTCTGTACAATTAATTATTATGATTTCTATCTTATTGTCCTGAAATTTAGAACTTTTGTTGTGTGAATTAATAAAACAATATTAAAAATTATTGATTTTTAGAATGAATGTGATAATTTTTTTTATTATTTTTGTTGAATTATATGCTTTGTACTTCTTAGTAATTAAATTTACTAAACAGATAGAAGATCAATACTTACAGTTCTGATTGACATTTTATATCCCTAAAATTTACAGTTTTTATTTTAAATAAAGTTTGATAATAAAACAATACCAAAAAATTAAAAATTTTTGGAAAGTTTGATAATTTTTTTAATTCTTTTCTACAGAAATAATTACCAAATGTAATTTTGTTGTCCAAAGGTATAAATTTTAGTTTTTAAACTAAGTTTGATACTAAAGCAGTAAAAATAAAAATATTTTGTAATAAAATTGATAATTTTCTTGAATTATTATAGTGGAATTAATTAATACTACCACTTTTTAGTGATTTAATTTACTAAACCCATTTTATTATGTTAAGGAATAAAATTTTTATTTTTTAGATAAAGTTTGATAATTATCAATAGCAAAGAATTAAAAATCTTTGAAAAAGTTTGATAGTTATTTTCTATGGAATTAATTACCGATTGTAAACTTACAGTTCTAAATTTTAAAATTATTGTTAATTTACTAAACAATCACAAAAATTATAAACTTTTGGAGTAAAATTAAAAATTATTTAATAATTATTTAAATTTTTGAAATCTATTTGATAATTTTTTTAAATTATTTTTTGAGAAATTAACTAACGTGTTTTTATACATTTTAATAATTAAATTTATATAAACACAAGATTGATATTTACAAAACTGACTAAAATTTGGTTGTTCTAAAATTTTGAATTTTTATTTTTAGATTCATAAAACCATATCATAAAATTAGCAATTTATAGAATGGGATTGATATTTTTTTAATTATATATGTGTAGAATTAATTAATAAGTTTTCTACTTTTTAGTGATTTAATTTACTAAACGCAAGATCGATAATTACAATTCTGATTGACATCTTACCACTCTAAAAATTACAATTTTTATTTTTTGGATAAAGTTTGATAATTAATTAATTACAAAAATTAAAAATTTTTGGATAGTTTGATAATTTTGTTAGTTTTGTTTCTATGGAATTAATTACCAATTGTCATCTTATTATCCTAAAATTTAAAATTATAGTTTTTTATTTAATTAATTTACTAAGAATAAAACAACAGCAAAAATAAAAACTTTTTGGAGTAAAGTTGATAATTCTTTTTTTATTATTTTCTGTGGAATTAACTAACTGGTTTTATATATTTGAGTAATTGAATTTATATAATCACAAATTTGATATTTACAGAACTGATTGCAATCTTATTGTCCTAAAATTTTGAATTTTTATTTTTTAAATTAATGAAACAATTTTAAAGATTAGCAGTTTATGGAATAAGGTTGATAATTTTTTTTATTTATACATCTGTAGAATTAAAATTTTTTAAAAGATTGATAATTTTTTAAATTCTTTTCTGTGGAATTGGAACTGATTGTAATTTTGTTGTCTTAAGACTTAAAATTTTAGTTTTTTTAACTAAGTTTGATAATAAAGCAGTTTTTTGTATTAAAGTTTAAAATTTTCTTAAATTATTCTATTGCATTTATAAAACATTAACAAATAATAAAAATTTTCTGTATAAGATGTATAATTTATTAATTTTATTTTCTGTGAAATTGGTACTTTTAGTAATTTAGTTTACTAAATACATTTTGATATTTACAGAAATAATTGCAATCTTATTGTCAAAAAAAATAGAATTATTATTTTTGGATTAATAAAAAATATAAAGAAATTAATAATTTTTGGAATGACGTTTATAATTTTCTTTAATTATTTTTGTGGGATTAATTAAAATGTTTTGTACTTTTATTGATTAAATTAACTAAATACGAGATTGTTATTTAGAAAAGTGACTGCAAACTTAAATTTTTATTTTTGGATTAATAAAACAGAAGCAAAAAATTTAATATATTTGAAATAAAATTAATAATTTATTTAATTTTTTTATTTTTTAGATTAATTGAACAATAACAATACATTTATATATTTTTTTAAATATTTTTGTAGAATTTTAAACTTTTACTACTGACATTATCATTTACTTTAACTTTTAGACTTTTATTGATGTTATGTTTGTTTTCATTTTATTTTATTTTTTTAAATTTAAATTTTATTTTATATTTTTCTAATTTATTTTTAACATACAATTCTTCCCATAATTTCCGTATCTTGCTCGATCTTCCTTTGTTGTTGTTTTCGTTTTCCGAGACACTTTCTTCTTCATGATCCTCACACATTCTCTCATCTTCTGTTATTATTTTCAGTTTTGGTATTTTCTTCTTTCCATTTTTCGTTGATTGAACTCTTCTCTTTATTTTTATCTTTTTAGTTTCATTCCGTAATCCATATTCTTCATTTATTTTTCCTTTACAATTTCTTTTCCAATGTGTTGACTACTTTTCATGTCTCTTTTTTTCTTCTTTATTATCAATTCGTTTCTTACTTTTTTGTTTCATTTCTAATTCTTTCTCGCTTTCTTCAGTATCTTCTATCTTCAATATGATATCTTCCATCTCATTATTCTTTATACTAGTTTCCTCATTAATTTATATCCTCCTTTGGCATATGATCATCTGGTTCTGTTTTTATCTTTCTTTGTTTGGAATTTTCTATTATCAATTCTACTTCATTTTTCTTCTTCTATTTTTATTTTTTTGTTAATTTTTAAATTGTTTTTTATTTCTATCTTTGGTATCCTTTATCTCCTTTTTTACATTTAATTTTATTTTCCAAATTTTATTGTAATTCCATTTCTTCTTTGATTTCATTTAAAGTTTTTTTATTTTTACTTCTTATTTAATTTTTATCTTTGTTTTCGAATTCAATTTTTTGCTTGTATTATTGTCATATCTTTGTTTAATTTATTGTTCATCTCAGTACCTTCATTTATTTCTTTAACTTGTTCATTTTCTTTATTATTACCTTTATTTAATTTTTCTATTATTTTATTGGCAATTTATTCATTATTTCTTCAGTTTCCCACCATCGTTGTTATTTCTCAATTTAATTTATAATTCATTACTTCTTTGATCTTTTCTTTGTTTTCGTTTGCTTATTATATTGTTTATTCTTATATCCCTTTCTTATCTTGTTTTCTTTTCTCTTCTCGTCGTACAGTGTAGTTTTGAAATCATTACTTTATACGCGTAAATTTATTTTAACTGTTTTTGCATTTAAATTTCTTTTTAATTCATTTATTTATTTTAATTTTCTAAATTCTAACCTTTTTCAAACATTACTTATTTACTAAAATAATGTCAAATTACCTTTAATTTATAAATACACGTTTTTGACTTAACAAATTACATTTATTTAACAAAAACTTCGCTCCATTATCTTAAAGCGCCATTTAAATATATTCGCTATAATCCAAACTAATTTTTAAATTTTAATTCAAAATTTCCGAGTTTTAAGTAAAATTGTGCCACACGTGACAGGGCGCCATTTAAATATATGCATTGGATTACACAATATATTTTTATATTAAAGAAATACTCATTGAAAATTCGAGCAATGAGAAACTCTTTATCAAATCATCAAGATCAACTTTCGGTCCATTTTAATAAAAGATGTAAATATGAACAAAAAAAATATATCATACATAAACAAATTCCTAAAATTTAAAATTGGACGCGTAAACTAATTTAATGTTTTTTATACAAGCAATTTACTTAAATTAACCGACTCTATTCTGATTGTGGATGCTGTCTTAGATGTTACGGTTATTGTGATCGGTTCTTCTCATCCTTTTATTAATAGATTGATCTCTATTAGTTATTTAAGCAATATTTTATTTGCAGGTTCAATAAAACGTACTCAATGTTAAATGTAATTTTCGACACACTATGCATTTTTAACGTTTAAACTTTGATGAATGCTGAATCAAGAATGAATAATTTTTAACCGCCCAAATATGAATGCTTAACCTTCTATTCCGAGTTCCAACATGAATTTTTCTGTTTTTCCTTTACATCTTTAAGATTACCTATGATTTAAAATGTTTTTGTCTCATTTACAGTTTATTTCCTTTTATTTTAACACACAACAATTATTCGTAAACTTATAACATTAAAATTAGTTTTTTTAACTTCCTTCAACAAAATAACATTGTCTATCAACCTACGCACAAAGATATTTGTTTTCTTTTACAAAAATTAATTCTGGTAACACTATATTTTTACAGAGTGTCAATTGCGCAGTCTTTTAAATAACGCTACACAAAAAACGTACTTACTAAATAATTTTTTACTTCTTAATTAAACGGAAAATATTCATTTATGCACAAATAAATTATTCTGTTAATAAAATATAAATTGGCTTTTTAGAAACCCTTAACCTATAAATAAATGTTACTCTATTTGATCATTTTTTTTAATTAGATAAAATTTTTATTTATTTAAAAAATATCTTCTCACTACAAATGTTTACAATTACCAAGCTTCAGAATTCTAACTACTTACACATTTTTTTTTCAAAAACAAAACTAATTTGTTTTGTTTTTATTCAAATTTTTTAAGTATAAAAAAATAAAAAATTTTAATTTATAAGTGCTACAATAGTGGTCTTAATTAAATTTAAAAAAAATTAAAAAAGATTTTATACAAATAAATAAATAAAATAATTGTTGAGAATTTGAGAAAATTAATTCAATAATTAAAATTTTTGTTTAAAAATTTAAAACCAACAAAGTTAATTGCTAAATATGTAAGCAAGTGTTAAGGTTTACTGCAACTAATATTAACAACTTGTTTAATTAACAAACTCTTCTAATTTAAACTACAAATTAATAAATTTGTTCGGTTGTTGCAATTACATTTCTAGTAGACGAGCATGCATAACATCTCTGTGTGCAATTTACAATTTCTGTAGACGTATTACATAAGTTCTTGCATTAGCATATGAAACAATACAACAATATTTGCACTGTAGAACATCATCATAATGAGTTTGGTTTTGATACAAGCCGAACTCGTGTGTAAACTTTCCGCAACTAAAAAAAATTCATCTAAGCACTAAACATAACAAAAACTATTTGGTTTGTACAAAAAAACTGTTGGCATTTTTCTTAGTTTATACTATTCATACGTGTCAATGTTTAGACGAGATGTCGCAAGACACACATTTCACTTACGAATAAATAACCTTTATCATACTGTTACAAAAGTAAAATTGATATAAAATTACCCTTCTTAAAAAAAAATTATTTATTGGCGCCCAACGTAGGGCCCCCGTCATTGTCATACTAATTTGTAATTGTAATTGTAATTGTAATGCACCTTAAATTTATTAAATTATTTTTAAAGCTTAAGACCAATATTTCTAAAGATGTCATTATGTTTCCGTCTATATTAAGATCCTGTTCTAGATGGAGTTGTTCAAAAAGTTTGAACAATTCGTTATTTGGAAGAAGAAAGAAAGAAAAATGTTTAACAATTGATTAAGGGCTTTTGTTGCGCAAAAATACGCTTGTCGAAAATTGAATTTTATTTTCACAATAACGATTTACTTTGCTTTCGTTTCTTAAATTTCTATTGGTAGAGCATGTCGCGAGTTTTATATTACAATTTGAGGAAGTTACGTTTTCAATTCAGTTCCACGCTTGCATCGCTTATCTTTTTCAAGATGTAATGGATTATAATGTTCAAAGTTCAATTACGTCTACTTTCAACAATTCAGTGACTATTTTTCGTATTTGAGATTATTAACTTTCCAATATTAATATATTGGGTCGAATACTTGAAAATTTAATTTTTTCGATATTATCTATTGGAAATTATTGGCAATAGATTATTTTATTATTTTATTTAAATCAAATTTTTTTTTAATATAACTAAAAATATCTGTCAATTTAAAAAACAAAATAATGTGATCGTTAAATTAAAACTTAAAAAATTAATAAAAAACTAAAAAGTTTAAAAATTATATTGCAAATTTTTTTTTGGTGGTTTTTAAAATTATTAATAATTAAATTATTTTAGATTAAAAAGCAGTAGAGAGAGAAAATCATAAAAAATACTAATTAAAGGATGAAAGAAATTAAAAAACGTTCAAAAAAAAAATAAAACAATAGTAAAAAATGAGTAATCAGTCAAAAGAAGAGTATAAAAGAAAATAATATAAGTTAAAAAAATTTGAAAAAAACAAGAAGAATATAAGAGGAAAATTGAAAGCGAAAGTAAAGCATAAATATTTACTAACAATGAAAAAAGGAAAGACAAAGGAAGAATAAAAGAAGAAAATGGAATAGAATACATATATTCTGGCGTTTATTATTATTAGACATACTGTGATCGAACTATACTATGTATAATTATAAATGGAAACGTTGTACGTCAGCACATAGTAATTGGCGTACTACGTGTGGTGCGGTGTCACCTGATATCGTGGTATTATATGTCGCGCTGAAATGAATTTGACCGATGAATTATAACTTCGGCCGGTCTTTACCTGGTGCTGGTGCTGTGACTACTTGGCTGGTTCTTGACTTGTTGACTTCTCGACTACACTCATTATTTGGTTGTAACTGTACTGGTCTAAACTGAGCTTGTACTTTGAACTTAGGTTCGAACTGAATTCTGTTGTTGTACCTACTTCGTTTTATACGTGCAAAGTAGGTTAGTTTGCTTAGTAAGCAAGGCCCGTAAAAAAATGCTGACCGCATTTGCTTACTTGCAATTGTATGTTTTGATTTCCGTGTTTCCTACGTAATACGCGGATGTAGAGTTTGTGTTAATTAGAATGGGGTTGCAATGACAACCCTACAGATCATTAAGGAATATTAGAAATGACTTTGGATTGAGAGAAATAATCTTCTCTAGTTTGAGGAAACGTTTTCCAAAATAGATCTACTTTCTATAAACCTATCGTTTTATATTCTAAAACTAAGGAGGCTTTATTTTATGCTTCCAGATTATTTTATACATATTTGGTGCTTGACCCATGCACCAGTACGCTTAACCGTATCTGATACGTCTGTAAACCAGCAGATTTGACCGCTAAATCTTTTTTACAGCTTAGTCCCGTCCGATAGTTGGCTTCAAACATAAAGTCTCTGCTTATATTGCTCATATCGCTCAATACTATGTTGTGACGCAAACAAGCATTGCTTCCATGATTCATATGCAGGCGAGTCTCTGTACTCTCTCGAGTCTCTTCTATGCGCTACCAGGCCACCTCATCATACGTAATAACGAGGCGGATCATTATGCAATCTATTTAGTGCATTGTTTCGGGTTTGCGACTTTGTTAACATTTACCAGGTGTTACTTTTAGTTCAGTCTCATATCCATATATTGGACCAAGTTACTGAAACGGTCCAGGATTGGTTAAGGTTTTTTTTTAGGGCTAAATGTCACCAGAGTAGTTTTTTGGGTTGAAACCTTTAATAAGAGTAGAGACAATAGTTTGGCTGTTTTTTTAGATAAACAGAAATAATTCCATCGACACACTGAGTTTTCTACAGGTCCAGCAAGTTTATAGCCCATGAGAGCCCAGCTGTGTTACAGATGATGTTAGCACCTTTTAATCCACTGCGTTTGGATGTCTTTCAGCACTCTATTGCTTCTCTGCGCCGGGCTCCTGGTTGCCGAGGAAGTACGTCTGTAGAAGGAGAAGATGCGCTTGCTTCTTATCTTTAGTGACGCTACCGTCTAGTCTGTACAACCAAACATTTGTATCACCGCAATTAAGATCCAAGGATTTATGGATTCTAGCGGAAAATATACACTTGTAAAAGGATTCTACTATGCACTATTCCTGCTTACCAATGGTACGCTAACAGCTTGACTGTGTTTTATTAACGTACAAAAATTCAGCCAATTGGTTTTTCTGAGATTTTTGGTCGGGGTGGAATTCACATCGCAATTTGACCAGATGACTAGATGGTATGACAGTCTGACATGAAGAGTTCACTAAATACCCTCTAATTTTTGATATGCTGCCTAATGCAAAGAGCACTAAACTTGATGTCCAAGACCTCCTGCCTGACCCTAGTCACAAATGTGGATTCCAAAAGGTTCAGACCTTTTGAGTTGCTATTAGTACTGCCCTATTCTATTTTATGGGAGTATGCATCAGCCATTGTTTTAAGGGCGTTTTTTTTTGTTCTGGATGTCAAACTCGAGAAATAGAGGGGCGAGGTCAGAAATTCTGTAAGACAGAGATAATTATTATTCTTTCTAATTAAAGTACAGATACGTGTCTAATATACACCACCTGATCTTCTTTGAGGAAGAAGTCTACTCTCTGTGCAGTAACAGTTCATGTACCAATGCTAGCTCCAGATATTGGTTGGTGAAGAGTTTGGTCAATAAGGCCAAGACTGATGGATTTTTACCTGGGCTACCCTAGTGGCATTGAGCCTATTTTAGGTGAGGCAAGTAATGTCAAAGTTCATCCCTCCCAACCTGTGACTTGTCTACTTTCTGAACCGTTATTGTTAAGTCTTCTAATGTCTAGCACATTAATAAGTCTGCTTTACCTGTTGCATTGCCGCGGTGTCTGTGTCCTCCGTCACTATCGGGCTGGACTCTAAATACCCAGTTAAAGATGTGAAACAAGGAGACTTTGTCTCCATTGGTTTAGTTGGGAGGGAATTTCTTCCTGTGGAGTTTCCAAACCGGTAGTAGAGGTGTTGCTTTGCTGCCTTAATTGCTGCCGTCGACGCCTTGTCATTGCTGTCGTTGCTTTATTTTTTGCATCATTAAACTTTCAATTGGATTACCTGCTCACTAGCATTTTGTTGACCAACCAACCGGTTCATGCTCTCCGCAGTGAGTTTTTCATTTTTAGGACAAAAAATGTGAAAGTTTGTCAATGTCGTCTCTCATTTTCACTAACAGCTTTGCTCTCTTATATACCATATTAGGAAAATTCTTGGATATCCATTCCACTGCGTCGATGTTCTTGCAGTCTATAACCAGCATACATGGTTTAAAATTGGATATCTTCTAACCACACCAGACTGCTTTTGTAATTTTCTATCTACTTGATGATGCTGTCTTCAATTTGGTATAGTTTATTAAACGTTAAAATCTGCAAACACCTCAATTTTTGTGCATTTAAACGTTGCCGCGTAGCTGATATTTTTGCTGTATTACTTAGCTTTTTAGGTTCCCTAGATGATGAGGGTCTTTCAGTTCAGGGAATGCAGTACTTTTTCCCTTTAGTCCTTTTGCGGTGTTTAGAGCTCGATCCGTCCCGCACTCGTTTTTTTTTGTTGGTTCCACCGAGGCAAGTTCCGGTAGTTGGTCCAGTGTCAACCTAGAGGTTGACTTACGACTAAGCCATTTGCTTTTAGCGAAGAAGCGAAAGTAATCAATCCTCTAGGTTTGTTAAGTGCTTTGCCTTCTCAGTGTGGCGTGCTGTGGCTTGTGTCGATTTAAAGGATGGTGATTTCTTTGTACCTTGTCTAGACATCAAGTGTGTGTTAGTTTGGGTGACATTGTTCCTATGATGCACATGCACGAAAGCGTGTGTACACTCTCGAATCTGTTCTAGGTGGTAAGCTCTGAAAGATTGCACTAACAGCCAACCGCCCTATAAGTAATAACAATGCAGACCATCATGAAATACATTCAGGGCAGTATTTAGGGTCTGCGACTTTGTTGCAAACTACTTAAGCCCTGGTGGCTTTGTTAGTAACAACATTTTTTTCTAATTTCTTATATAATAAGATATCTACATTTCTATTACCTCTATTGTCACAGTTGTAGTTCCAATTGAGGATTGGTTACTAAGGAAACTCGACGTACACACATCACTTACACACGGTGACTTAAAACTAACTTAAACACGGAATAGCACGGTAAGTAGCTCCCGCCAACCCAAAAAGCCTTTTGTTTTAGCTTCACCCATTTTATCTAAAGCGCCCAAGCACATATAGAGCTAGTTAAAAACAAAACCGAACCTCGGTGGTGGAGTCTACCCCAAATAAAAATTTACTTATATGCTAGGGATTCAAACCGTTTAATGTCACATGTACGTAAGTTTCATACGCATGAATAGTGAATAGGTTTTTAAACATTAAACTTAGCTGTATTTTGTAGTATGCAGTTTCGAGAAGGAAGGTTCTTGCTAGCGACATTATTTGACAGCTTCAGAAGATGGGTAACCTCAGGATTTCCTTTAGGAAAAATATACGACAAAGAACGGCCGTTGGCAGCTTAAATGTAAGCAAAACCGTGGTAGTCGTCAAGTTATATAGCGAAGGGTTCTTAAATAACCATTTCAGTACTCCCAGGAATTATCCAGATTGTAATACACGAGTAGAGTATGAGGTCAAGACACGTGCTAAAGCATACGTAGTAATCAGAATTAACATAACCACAAGACAACAAAAGAAATGAAAAAGAAGTACTTACGGCGAATGCGGTCGGATTTACATTTACACACCAATTTAACTTGGAAATATTGAAGCACACATTAATAATTTATGTGTAAAATTTTTAGCTTTAGAAAGCACATGTAATGCATATTAAAGCTACGAAATCGCAGTTGGAAAAATTCCAGGATAACTGAGTTCTTTTTCAAAAGTTAATTTTCCTAAAAGTAAAATAATGAAAAACTTTCCCATTTTAGACACTATGTATAATGCATAAAGTTACATTAGAATTTCCCAAGGAATCCAAATTTGTTGTTTTTAAAAAAACATAACTTTGGTATGTCGCACATTTGTGGAACACCCTGTATATACGAAAATAAATTTAAAACGTGCTGCTCATTGATTTGCACAACTTTCATTGCAAAAGTTTTTTTCTAACCCCAATATTTTCTGAGATATCTACCTTCTTCGCACTAATAGGCCACCCTGTATGAGACATAATAAAAAAGGCCGACGTATACGAGTGTTGACAAAAAGAGAAATAGAACGGTAGAATTGGTATGGTTAATAAAAAAGGGGTGTTTGGAAACAATATGAAGAAGAGAACAAAATCATTAATGCAATTTATTTTTTTATCATTTTTAATGGATTTGTCCGAATAGTTTTTTAAGGTTAAGATTCGAAAGTAAAAACTTTTTAGTTTTTTAATAATTTTTGAAAAAAATTAGTGTATGATTTAAAATATTGTTTTAACAATGTTTTCAAAAACCTACCTTTTGAGTATTTTTCTTAATAAACTTCAGATTTTTTTATTTTTAAATTAATTTAAAAATTTACTTTTTATTTTCAAACTAAAATAGTAATAATAAAAGTTCTCTTTCAAAGAAATTCTTTCTTTATTTTACTAATTTTTTTTCCAGATTAAATTAATTATTTTACCAATTATTTCTTGAAAAGCTTCTCAAAGTAATTATTAACTAAACTTTGAACCGCCATATTTTTGTTTTTGTTAGAATGGGAAAATTCGTTCACAAGTTGATATAGAAAAAAGCTCTAAATGTAAGAAAACAACCATTGCATGTTGTTGTTATTTCAAAGTTATCGTTTATACCTAGCTTAATTTTCCGACGTGAAACTACGAAAGTTCTTATTCGGGCATGTTTATTTTATTATTGGTTTCCTGTTTTTTTCCTAAAAAAAGGACGCAACAATAATAAATTCACGTGATATTACCTGGAGCGACTAAATTGTTGCCTAATTTATTTTATTGAACCAACAACTTTTTAAAAAGAATATTTATATATAATATCCAATTTCTCGCTATTCTATGTCCCGTTACGCAGGCTATAAAATTTTATAACCTACAATTTGAGAGCGCATGTTTTTTTTGTTGTTAGAATTTATATTTATTGGAAATTGTTTTTCTGTCCCGAACGCATTATATGTTTTTCTTTCCTTATTTTCTAAACATATGCGTTGAAGTTTTATAACTTGTCTTTTTGTATAGTTCGCATGCATGGCCGAAAATGCGTTTCCGCTTCAACAGCGCCTTTTCGACCATTTCAGCGTTTTCAGTAATTTTATAACAAATTTTGTTCTCCTAAAATGTATAAAAATTCATTAGAGATTTTGTTTCAATTTTAATTTTTTAATTTGTTGTGTAAAAAAAATTATTTCCTGCAAATATATACACGACAAAAGTTATTAATTCATTTTCTATTTATTTAATTTTGTGGGTTGGTTTCGTGTTTGTTTGCTATCTTTTACGGGTATTAAATTTCCGTCACCTTTTTTTTCAATCATTTGTCATTTGTTTGATGTTTTAGTTCCACTGATCGCTTTAACGATATTTATTATAATGTGCGCTTTCAGTGTGTTAACGATTGACTGGCGTGAAACTAAATTTGGGTTAGAAATCAAATGCAATTGAATTAAAAAATTCGATTGTACTTTGCACATTTTTTATATGTTTGTCATTATAAGTAAGTTTCTATAACCCTGCCAACAAATTACCCCAAAGTTCCATCAGGGTTCTAAGTGTAAAAATTCAGCAAAAATTCAGAGTGGTTATTTTTATTCAAGGAGTAAAAACTTAGCAAATCATTAAAAATTTGCAATGCTGGTGTTGTACCTTCGCAGAATTTTATATGTTGGTTATTGTGAGTCAGTTATGAAAACACTAACAAAAAATTACCCCTAAATGCCGTCAGGAGGTGGAAATTTTTATTCTAAGTGTAAAAACTTAGCAAAAATTCAAGGTAGTTATTTTTATTCTAAGGAGTATAAACTCAGCAAAACATTAAAAATTTGTAATTATGGAATTGTCCCCCTAGTTACTACAACCTTAGCAACAACTTACTCTAAAGTGTCATCCGAGGGTGGTTATTTTTATTCTAAGGAGTAAAAACTCAGCAAAACATTAAATATTCGCAATTATGGTATTGCACCACAGCAGAGTTTTATATGTTGGTTATTGTAAGCCAGTTATTAAAACTCTAACAACAAATTACTCCAAAGTACCGTCAGAAGGTGGCAAGGAGTAGCAAAAACTCAAAAAATATTAAACATTCGCAATTATAAAATTTTACCCTTGCCGAGATTTGAATGTTGATTATTGTAAATTAGTTATTAAAGACTTAACAATAAATTACCCCAAAGTGACGTCAGGAGGTGGAAATTCCTATTCTAAGTGTAAAGATTCAGCAAAAATTTAGGGTGGTTATTTTTATTCAAAGGAGTAAAAACTCAGCAAAGCATTAAACACTTGCAATTATGGTATTGTACCTACGCAAAGTTTTATATGTTGGTAATTGTAAACCAGTTATTAATACACTAACGACAAATTACTCCAAAGTACCGTCAGGAGGTGGAAATTTTTATTCTAAGTGTCAAAATTCAGCAAAACGTTAAACAATTGCAATTATGGAATTGTACTTCCGCAGATTTTTTAGTCGTCCGTGGGTGGTTATTTTTATTCAAAGGAGTAAAACTCAGCAAAGCATTAAACACTTGCAATTATGGTATTGTACCTACGCAAAGTTTTATATGTTGGTAATTGTAAACCAGTTATTAATACACTAACGACAAACTACTCCAAAGTACCGTCAGGAGGTGGAAATTTTTATTCTAAGTGTCAAAATTCAGCAAAACGTTCAACAATTGCAATTATGGAATTGTACTTCCGCAGATTTTTTAGTCGTCCGTGGGTGGTTATTTTTATTCAAAGGAGTAAAAACTCAGCAAATCATTAAACACTTGCAATTATGGTATTGTACCTACGCAAAGTTTTATACGTTGGTAATTGTAAACCAGTTATTAATACACTAACGACAAACTACTCCAAAGTACCGTCAGGAGGTGGAAATTTTTATTCTAAGTGTCAAAATTCAGCAAAACGTTCAACAATTGCAATTATGGAATTGTACCTTCGCAGATTTTTTATATTCTTTTCATTGTAAGCCAGTTATTACAACCCTAACATCAAATTAACCCAAAGTGTCGTGAGTGGGTGGTTATTTTTATTCTAAAGAGTAAAAACTCAGCAAAACATTAAACATTCGCAATTATGGTATTGTACCACAGCAGAGTTTTATATGTTGGTTATTGTAAACCAGTTATTAAAACATTAACAACAAATTACTCCAAAGTGCCGTGAGAAGGTGGCAATCTTTATTCTAAGTAGTAACAACTCAGCAAAACATTAAACATTCGCAATTATAAAATTTTACCCTCGCAGTGTAAACATTCAGCAAAACGTTAAACAATTGCAATTATGGAATTGTATCTCCGCAGATTTTTTATATTTTTTTTATTGTAAGCTAGTTATTACAACGTTAGCAACAAATTACCTTAAAGTGTCGTCCGTGGGTGGTTATTTTTATTCTAAGTAGTAAAAACTCAGCAAATCATTAAAGATTTGCAATTATGGTATTGTACCACCGCAGAGTTTTATATGTTGGTTATTGTGAGCCAGCTATTAAAACCCTAACAACAAATTACTCCAAAATGCCGTCAGGGGGTGGCAATTTTTACTCTAAGTGCTAAAATTCAGCAAAACATTAAACAATTGCAATTATGGAATTGTACCTCCGCAAATTTTTTATATTCTTTTTATTGTAAGCTAGTTATTACAACCTTAACAACAAATTACCCTAAAGTATCGTCCGTGGGTTGTTATTTTTATTCTAAGGAGTAAAAACTCAGCAAAACATTAAACAAACGCAATTATGGTATTGTACCCCCGCAGAGTTTTATATGTTGGTTATTTTAAGCGAGTTATTAAAATCATAACACTAATTACCCCAAAGTGCCGTCAGGAGGTGAAAATTTTTCATTCTAAGTGTAAAAATTCAGCAAAAATTCAGGCTGGCTATTTTTTATTCAAAGGAGTAAAAACTCAGCAAAGCATTAAACATTCTTAATTATGGTATTGTACCTACGCAAAGTTTTATATGTTGGTAATTGTAAACCAGTTATTAATACACTAACAACAAATTACTCCAAACTACCGTCAGGAGGTGGAAATTTTTATTCTAAGTGTCAAAATTCAGTAAAACGTTAAACAATTGCAATTGTGAAATTGTACCTCTGCAAATTTTTTATATTCATTTCATTGTAAGCTAGTTATTACAACCTTAAAAACAAATTACCCTAAAGTGTCGTCCGTGGGTGGTTATTTTTATTCTAAGTAGTAAAAACTCAGCAAAACATTAAACATTCGCAATTATAAAATTTTACCCTCGCAGAGTTTTGAGTGTTGGTTATTTTAAGCCAGTTATTAAAATCATTTCACAAATTACCACAAAGTGCCGTCAGGAGGTAAAAATTTTTTATTCTAAGTGTAAAAATTTAACAAAAACTCAGGGTGGTTATTTTTATTCAAAGGAGTAAAAACTCATCAATCCATTAAACATTCTCAATTATGGTATTGTACCTACGCAAAGTTTTATATGTTGGTAATTGTAAACCAGTTATTAATACACTAACAACAAATTACTTTAAACTACCGTCAGGAGGTGGAAATTTTTATTCTAAGTGTAAAAATTCCGCAAAAATTTAGTGTGGATATTTTTATTCAAAGGAGTAGAAACTCAGCAAAACATTAAACATTTGCAATTATGGTATTGTACCTCCGCAGAGTTTTATATGTAGGTTATTGTAAACCAGTTATTAAAACACTAACAACAAATTACTCCAAAGTACCGTCAGGAAGTGGAAATCTTTATTCTAAGTGTCAAAATTCCGTAAAACGTTAAACAATTGCAATTATGGAATTGAACCTCGGCAGATTTTTTATATTTTTTTTATTGTAAGCTAGTTATTACAACCTTAGCAAGAAATTACCTTAAAGTGTCGTCCGTGGGTGGTTATTTTTATTCTAAGGAGTAAAAACTCAGCAAAAACATTAAACATTCGCAATTATGGTATTGTACCACCGCAGAGTAATATATGTTGGTTATTGTAAGCCAGTTATTAAAACTCTAACAACAAATTACTCAAAGGAAAGGAACACCAACTGCAGCGTCTATTTAACCAACAGAAAAACACCAAAAACTGCACCATAAACTTGACTCGGACACGTGTTTTAACAGCTAAGCTGTTATCATCAGCAATACCGATACTAAAAATAAAAACAACGGGAAGCTTATATATACTATCTGCTTATCACGCATCGTTAAACTTAATTGATTCTTAGATAAGCTTAAACAATTCCGAAAATCCTAATGGGCCGTTATCATCATAATTAATAAGCAAATTTCTGTTTTTAAAATTTCTAAACTTTTTTAAGAATCAAGTTCGTTTTTATTATCTACCCTCTTAATTAATTCAATGTCGCCTACTCTATGGTCATTTTCAAGCATATGCATGGCAACACTGGACCTATCTGTGCGATGATATTTGACATGAGCTACGTGCTCTTTAAAACGAGTTTTAATAGGTCTCTTGGTTTGCCCTATATATACTTGGTTACAGTCTTTACAATTAATTTTATATATTCCCGATTTATCACACATTTCTATTGGGCTTTTCGGATTGCCTAAAAGATTTTGCAAGTTGTTATTACTAGAAGTCACTGTTTGATAATCAAATTTTGAAAATATTTTTTGAAGACCTTTTGTGTATGTGGGATAATTTGGTAATTTGACATATTTCTTATCTATTTTGCTATTACTAGTTCCTAACGTTGTAATGTTTCTAATGTTTAACTTATGTTTATGTTTTCTAATTATGTTTGTGACAATTGATTCTTGAAAACCATTGTATGATGCAATCTGTTTAATATTTCGCAGTTCTTTATCAAAGTTTTGTTTTGACAATGGGAAATGTAATAATCGGTGAATCAAAAGTTGAAAGATGCAAGTTTATGTTGCATACTATGGTTGGAATCATTTGTTATAAACCTCATAGTGTTAGTGTCTTTACGATAAATATCTATATCTAGTTTGTTGCCATTTCTTGTCACTAAAGTGTCTAAGAAAGGTAACTTAAGGTTTGTTTCTGTTTCATAGGTAAACTTGATCGTCTCAAATTTTGAATTTAAAATTTCTACAAATTGCTGAGGGCTGTAAACTTTAGTGTCGATGACTGCAAAAACGTCATCTACATATCTACACCAAATTCTAGGAAAATAATCTAATTTATTTTTTATATCAGTTTCAAATTTACCCATAAACAGGTTAGCCATAAACGGACATAAGCTGTTACCCATTGTTGTACCATAATTTTGTTAATAAATATTACTGTTAATTTGAAAGTAGGTTTGACTCATACATAATCTTGGTAATTTAATAAAATTATCTACTTCTGAATTGTCTAAATGGTTTTGGTGTAACATATCTTTCAAATAATCTAAAGTGACATCTATCGGAACGCTTGGAAACAATGAACAGACATCGAATGAAACTAAAACTTCGTTCTCAGTCAGCTCAATGTTTTTAATTTTTTCAATAACATCGTATGAATTTTGAACACTGAAATTTGATTGTTGATATTGAAAACTGTTGAATTTATTTGACAACCATTTAGATATCAGATAAGTAGGAGCATTAATACCTGAAACAATGGGACGCATTGCTTTTCCGGGTTTATGTATCTTAGGTAAACAATACATTCTAGGAATAACCGGGTTAGATACCGTCAGTCTAAACCTAAGTTGTTTTGGTATAATAATTCCACATTCTAATAAGACTCTAAGGGAATCAGCAATCATTTTGGGAAGAGGATTTTTAGATATTAATGAATAGGTGCCTTCATTAAGCATCACCTGAACTGACTCAAAATAATCCTCTTTGTCCAAAATAACTACTTTATTACCTTTTATCTGCTTTGAGATAACAACAATTTTTCTCTTTAAGATTTTTAACAATGTTTATTTCTCTTGCGTTAAATTTAAATTTTGGTAACTGCTGAATATTATCTGAAATTTGAATTTTACAGGCATTCCTAATGAATTTTTAGAATTATCGTCTAAAGCAGATTGCATCATACAATGGTTTTCAAGAATCAATTGTCACAAACATAATTAGAAAACATAAACATAAGTTAAACATTAGAAACATTACAACGTTAGGAACTAGTAATAGCAAAATAGATAAGAAATATGTCAAATTACCAAATTATCCCACATACACAAAAGGTCTTCAAAAATATTTTCAAAATTTGATTATCAAACAGTGACTTCTAGTAATAACAACTTGCAAAATCTTTTAGGCAATCCGAAAGACCCAATAGAAATGTGTGATAAATCGGGAATATATAAAATTAATTGTAAAGACTGTAACCAAGTATATATAGGGCAAACCAAGAGACCTATTAAAACTCGTTTTAAAGAGCACGTAGCTCATGTCAAATATTATCGCACAGATAGGTCCAGTGTTGCCATGCATATGCTTGAAAATGACCATAGAGTAGGCGACATTGAATTAATTAAGAGGGTAGATAATAAAAACGAACTTGATTCTTAAAAAAGTTTAGAAATTTTTAAAAACAGAAATTTGCTTATGAATTATGATGATAACTGCCCATTAGGATTTTCGGAATTGTTTAAGTTTATCTAAGAATCAATTAAGTTTAACGATGCGTGATAAGCAGATAGTATATATAAGCTTCCCGTTGTTTTTATTTTTAGTATCGGTATTGCTGATGATGACAGCTTAGCTGTTGAAACACGTGTCCGAGTCAAGTTTTTGGTGCAGTTTTTGGTGTTTTTCTGTTGGTTAACAAATTACTCCAAAGGGCCGTCAGTAGGTGGCAATTTTTATTCTAAGAAGTAAAAACTCAGCAAAACATTAAACATTCGCAATTATAAAATTTAACCTCCGCAGAGTTTTGAATGTTGGTTATTGTAAGTTAGTTATTAAAGCCTTAACAATAAATTACCTCAAAGGACCATCAGAAGGCAGAAATTTTTATTCTAAGTGTAGAAATTCAGCAAAAATGGAAGGCGGTTATTTTTATTCAAAGGAGTAAACACTCAGCAAACCATTCAACATTCGCAATTATGGTATTGTACTACAGCAGAATTTTATATGTTGGTTATTGTACGCCAGTTATTAAAATCATAACACAAATTACCACAAAGTGCCGTCAGGAGGTGAAAATTTTTATTCTAAGTGTAAAAATTTAACATAAACTAAGGGTGGTTATTTTTATTCAAAGGAGTAAAAACTCAGCAAAACACTAAACATTTGCAATTATGGCATTGTACATCCACAGTTATTAATACACTAACAACAAATTACTCTAAACTACCGTCAGGAAGTGTAAATTTTTATTCTAAGTGTCAAAATTCAGTAAAACGTTAAACAATTGCAATTATGAAATTGTACATCTGCAAATTTTTTATATTCTTTTCATTGTAAGCTAGTTATTAATACACTAACAACAAATTATACCAAAGTCCCATCAGAAAGTGGAAATTTTTATTCTAAGTGTAAAAATTCAGCAAAAATTCAGGGTGGTTATTTTTATTCAAAGGAGTAAAAACTCAGCAAAACATTAAACATTTGCAATTATGGTATTGTACATCCACAGAGTTTTATATGTTGATTATTTTAAGCCAGTTATTAAAATCATAACACAAATTACCCCAACGTGCCGTCAGGAGGTGGAAATTTTTATTCTAAGTGTAAAAATTCAGCAAAAATTCGGGGTGCTTATTTTTATTCAAAGGAGTAAAAACTCATCAAAACATTAAACATTTGCAATTATGGTATTGTACCACCGCAGAGTTTTATATGTTGGTTATTGTAAGCCAGCTGTTACTACTATAACAACAAATTACTCTAAAATGCCGTCAGTTTTTACAACCCTAGCACCAAATTACCCTAAAGTGTCGTCTGTGAGTGGTTATTCTTATTCTAAGGAGTAAAATTTCAGCAAAACATTAAAATTTGCAATTATGGTATTGTACCCCCGCAGAGTTTTATATGTTGGTTATTTTAAGCCAGTAATTAAAATCACAACACAAATTACCACAAAGTGCCGTCAGAGGTAAAAATTTTTATTCTAAGTTTAAAAATTTAACTAAAATTCAGGGTGGTTGTTTTTATTCAAAGGAGTAAAACTCAGCAAAACATTAAACATTTGCAATTATGATATTGTACATCCACAGAGTTTTATATGTTGGTTATTGTAAGCCAGTTATTAATACACTAACAACAAATTAGTCCAAAGTGCCGTCAGGAGGTGGCAATTTGCAATTATGGTATTGTACCTCTGCGGAGTTTTATATGTTGGTAATTGTATGCCAGTTATTAATACACTAACAACAAATTACCCCAAAGTCCCATCAGAAAGTGGAAATTTTTATTCTAAGTGTAAAGATTCAGCAAAAATTCAGGGTGGTTATTTTTATTCAAAGGAGTAAAAACTCATCAAAACATTAAACATTTGCAATTATGGTATTGTACTCCCGCAGAGTTTTATATGTTGGTTATTTTAAGCCAGTAATTAAAATCACAACACAAATTACCACAAAGTGCCGTCAGGAGGTAAAATTTTTATTCTAAGTTTAAAAATTTAACAAAAATTCAGGGTGGTTGTTTTTATTCAAATGAGTAAAAATTCAGCAAAACATTAAACATTTGCAATTATGGTATTGTACATCCACAGAGTTTTATATGTTGGTTATTGTAAGCCAGTTATTAATACACTAACAACAAATTACTCCAAAGTGCCGTCAGGAGGTGGCAATTTGCAATTATGGTATTGTACCTCCGCGGAGTTTTATATGTTGGTAATTGTAAGCCAGTTATTAATACACTAACAACAAATTACCCCAAAGTCCCATCAGAAAGTGGAAATTTTTATTCTAAGTGTAAAGATTCAGCAAAAATTCAGGGTGGTTATTTTTATTCAAAGGAGTAAAAACTGATCAAAACATTAAACATTTGCAATTATGGTATTGTACCCCCGCAGAGTTTTATATGTTGGTTATTGTAAGCCAGCTATTACTACAATAACAACAAATTACTCTAAAATGCCGTCAGTTTTACAACCCTAGCACCAAATTACCCTAAAAGTGTCGTCTGTGAGTGGTTATTCTTATTCTAAGGAGTAAAATTTCAGCAAAACATTAAAATTTGCAATTATGGTATTGTACCCCCGCAGAGTTTTATATGTTGGTTATTTTAAGCCAGTAATTAAAATCACAACACAAATTACCACAAAGTGCCGTCAGGAGGTAAAAATTTTTATTCTAAGTTTAAAAATTTAACAAAAATTCAGGGTGGTTGTTTTTATTCAAAGGAGTAAAAACTCAGCAAAACATTAAACATTTGCAATTATGGTATTGTACATCCACAGAGTTTTATATGTTGGTTATTGTAAGCCAGTTATTAATACACTAACAACAAATTACTCCAAAGTGCCGTCAGGAGGTGGCAATTTGCAATTATGGTATTGTACCTCCGCGGAGTTTTATATGTTGGTAATTGTATGCCAGTTATTAAAACACTAACAACAAATTACCCCAAAGTCCCATCAGAAAGTGGAAATTTTTATTCTAAGTCTAAAAATTCAGCAAAAATTCAGGGTGGTTATTTTTATTCAAAGGAGTAAAATCTCTGCAAAACGTTAAACAATTGCAATTATAGTATTGTACTCCCACAGAATTTTGTATGTTGGTTATTGTAAACCAGTTATTAAAACCCTAACAAAAAATGACTCTAAAGTGCCGTCAGGAGGTTGCAATTTTTATTCTAAGTAAAAAAATTTAGCAAAACATTAAACAATTGCAGTTATAGAATTCTACCCCCGCAGATTTTTTATATTTTGGTCATTGTAAGCCAGTTATTACAACCTTAGCAACAAATTAACCCAAAGTATCGTGCGTGGGTAGTTAACTTTATTCTAAAAAGTAAAAATTTAGCAAACATTATACATTTGCAATTATAGTATTGTACTCCCGCAGAGTTTTATATGTTAGTTATTGTAAACCGGTTATTAAAACCCTAACAACAAATTACTCCAAAGTGCCGTCAGGAGGTTGCAATTTTTATTCTAAGTAAAAAAAATTAGCAAAACATTAAACAATTGCGATTATAAAATTGTACCTCCCAGATTTTTTATATATTGATTATTGTAAGTTGATTTTTATTACCCTGGCAACATATTACCCAAAAGTGCTGTTAAGGGGTGACAAATATTATTCAGAGTGTAGAAATTTGGTAAAAACATTAAACATTCGTAATAATGGTATTGTACCCTAACACATTTTTTGTATGATAGTCATTGGGAACCAGGTCTTATAGCCTTGGCTTTAAATAACCCCAAAATGCCGTCAGGAGGTGGAAATTTTTATTCTAATTATAAAAATTTAGTAAAAACATTAAAAATTTTCAGTAATAGAATTTTAATTTACTACCCCAAAGTGCCGTCAGGGGATAGTAATTTTTATTCAAGGTATAAAAATTGGGCAAAAACTTTAAACATTTGCAATAATAGGATTGTATCCTAGAATATTTTTTATATTTTAATCATTATAAGCAATATCTTATAATCTAGGCATTAAGGGGTAAGAACTTTTTACTCTAAATGTAAATATTAAACAAATACATTAAATTTGGTTCTTATTTTGTTTTCTAAAATTTGAATTTATTTGTGAAATTTAAAGAAGGCAGATAATTTAAATAACCGATTTTATTTAAACTTATTCTTTTTAATATTTATATGCTAACTGCTGACAAAATTTATAAACATTTTTAACTATTTTAAAAACAAAATTCATAAAATTAACTTTTGCACAACTGCTTAAATTACATGTTTTTAAAATTTGTTTTTTTTAATAATTTTTATAGATGCTAAAAAATATTTAAGATATTGTCATTTATGTGCTTGTTTTTCTACAACAATTTTTTTTACGTTCTTATAATTATTAAAAATAAAAATGTTAGATAATTAATGGTTAAAAAAATTGTAAATTTTAATTTTTAATGACAGTTGATGTTAACAAAATTTTAAAAACTTGGTTTATAAAAAAATAATTTTAAAAATTTATTAAATCTTTCGAATATATATTTTTTTAAATTTAATAAAATATCAAAATTTTAAAAATTTGGATTATTTAAAAAATAATATGTTCATTATTGTTAACAGAATATGACTACAATTAAAGTAATTTCTTTAAATATTTTTCACTAATCACTAAATTTTTAAAAATTAAAAATATTTTTTTTTTGAAACAGTTCTGAAATTTAAAGTAAAAATTAATTTTTACAGTTTTTTAAGAAATATAGCAAAAATTATAATGTTTTAATTAAATTTTTATATAAAAATGATATAAATTATAACAAAAATTACAATAAAAGTTATTTGTATCAAAATTTTAAACTATTAGATAAGCAAAATATAAATAAAATAATTTAACCTTAAATAATAGATATAATATTATTAAAAGTGGTTAGATACTAAACCACAATACAAAATTTTTAATTAAAATGTGCGAAATTAAAATTAATTTTATAACCAACTTCGTCCGTTCGTTGCGCAAAAATAACAATTATCATGATGTTTGTTGCGCAACGAAAATGTTACATTGCAATGTTTGACCTAAAATTAAATAAAAAAATTTGTAATTTGAAAGTTTCGCGTAACGTTAGAACTACACCAATTTTAATGAGATTAAAGTGCACACACGACGATTTTAAATAAATATACGAGTTTGTAAAAATTTTGTGATAACTAACTTATGACTAACATATAAACAATCTGTAGAGGTACAATACTATTATTGCAAACGTTTAATGTGTTTGCCGAATTTCTACAATTGGAATAAAATTTGCCAGCCCCTGACTGTACTTGGGGGTAATTTGTTGTCAGGGTGATAAGAACTGACTTCAAAATGACCAACATATAAATCAATTTGAGAATTGCTATAATTTAATGCTTTTGTTTAATTTTTACACTTAGAATAAAAGTTGTTACCCCTGACGGCACACGTTGGGGTAATTTGTTGACAGGGTTATAAAAATTAACATAAAATGACTAACATATAAAAATCTACAACGGTACAATCCTAGATAGTTTAATGCTTTTGTTCAATTTTTACACTTAGAATAAAATTGTCACCCTCTAGCGGCACTTCGGGGTAATTTATTGACTGGGTTATAAGGGTTTGTTTATAATAACTAACATATAAAAAATCTACGGAGGTACAATCCCATTATTGCAAATGTTTAATATTTTGCCGAATTTCTATACTCGGAATAGAATTTACCACCCCCTGACGGCACTTGGGGGTAATTTGTTGCCACAGTTATAAGAACTAACTTTAAAATGACTAAAATATAAAAAAATCTACGTAGGTACAATACGAGAATTGCTATAGTTTAATGCTTTTGTTCAATTTTTACACTTAGAATAAAAGTTGTTACCCCTGACGGCACGTTGGGGTAATTTGTTGCTAGGGTTATAAAAACTAACACAAAAAGGCTAACATATAAAAAATCTACAAGGGTACAATCCGAGATATTCTATAGTTTACTGCTTCTGTTCAGTTTTTACACTTAGAATAAAATTCTCACCCCTGGCGGCGTTTTGGGGTAATTTATTGCCTGGGTTAGAAGATCTTGCTTATAATGACTAACATATAAAAATCGGCTGGAATAGAATCCTATTTTTGCAAATGTTTAATGTTTTTGGTTAATTATGCAGTTTTGTATGATATACAAAAAAATTGGCAAGTCAGTTATTTATTAATGTAACACAAAGTCAGTCACTTTTAAAATAATTATTTTCTAAATATGTTCAGTAAACGATTAGTCAGTAACTTTCTAAAAAGTTCCAGACAGTAATTATTTTTACACTTTTTAAACCCTATATTGTGAAATGAATACTATGTTAGTATTTTTGGATTTTTTGTTTTATGTATAGACAATATTGGGACTAATTCGTCACAGCTACAAGCGTCAGTCATTTATCTAACCAAAAACCTAATACATTTTTTATAATTTTGTTAATTGATTATTTGCTGTTTTTTACAGTTTATTTAATCACACAATAAATATTATTAAAATAATTGATTATTTAAATAATTTTAGACAGTCAGTCACTGCATTTGTGAATGTCACAATAAGCTAATGAGTTGTCAATCATCACTAAAATACACATCCAACCGTAGTGATCCATAATTAATATTAAAATATTTAAAAATTTTTGTTTTATTTACAGATAATGTATTATACAAACCAATTTTTAAAAAAAGTTACAAACCGTCAGTCATTTATTCAACCAAAGAGTTAACAAATCCATTTTAATAAATTTCGTCAATTGTTAGTTGGTCCATCCAATCACACAATAAATATGACTAAAGAAGTTAATTATTTGGTTACTTTTTAAACAGGTAGTAGATTGTCAGTCACTACTTATTTAGTTAATACAATAAATGAATTAGTTATTAATAACATATTAATACATTCAATAGTTGTGATCTTTATATTAACCGATTACTTAATCACAGTATTTGTTTAACTGTAATTTTTTTTAACTATGAATTTTAAAAAATTTAGTTAACTGCAAAATTTGGTAAATTATAATTTTTTTTTTAATCTTTTTGGACTTTTTGTTTTATTTGCAGATAATGTATTAGAAACCAGTTACTTATTAAAAAAATCTACAAATCCATTTGACTAAGTTTTAACCCGTCAGTCATTTACCTAAGTAAAAGTTAATAAATCCATTATAATAAACTATGTCATTGATTAATTCAGTCAATCACACAAAATTTATGACTAAAGAAAATTTATTGTTTGGTTAATTTTTGAAGAGGTAATAGTTTGTCAGTCACTACACCTGTAAAAAAGAAAATCAGTTATTAATAACAAAATTTTTATTGAATCCTAGTGATCTGTAAGTTTTGCGAATACATAATCACTTAATTATTAATTAGCAATATTAACTAATCTGACATTCATTATTAACTATAAATTTTGTGACAAAAATGTATATGAACACATTAGTTAAAACCACAACCCGTCAGTCAATTATCTAACTTAAAAATTAAAAAATATTTATTTATTTGAAATTGCCACAATAAGGTAATCAGTTATTAATCACGTCAGTCCGTGGTTTAAATTGTTAGAAGAATAAGCCGTTAACTTACTTTTTTTATTGTCAGTCGGAAATTTTTTTAAGCATTATATGACTCAATTTTTCTAAGCAATTTTTTAAACAATCTATGATTTAATCTTAATTTTTTAAACTTTTATTTATTTGAATTTTGTTAATTTATTTTGTATAATTTTTATTAAAATTGAGATGTGATTTATTATTAATTGAAATATTTTAAAAATTTTAGATTATGATTTTATTTTAAAAATTTAAATCACTGTAAAAATATTTTTTTAAACTCAAAAGCTTCAAAAATATGTGACGTTACAAAACGTTTTTTATTTATTATTATTTGATTATATATTTTAATTTTGTTTTGAATTACGTTTTAACTATTTAAAGCGATTATTTATAACTTTTTAATCTTTTACAATAGTTTAATTGTTATTAAAATACATGTTTAATAAGCCGATGATTGATTGGAAGTAAATTTTTGAACAATTAAAATTTTTACGTTTTATTAATATTCTCATATTTTGTAATAACAATTTGCAATTACTTATTTTATGATTTCAGTTAATTATTGATATTTTTTATTTTTTTATAAATAATTTTAGAAATTAACGATTAATGTGTATGAACTTATTTTAATTTTATTGTGCTTACTTATTTTTTTTTTATTTTTTTATAACAAAATTTTAAAATTATTAAATAAAAGCAAATACAAGTAAAAATATATTTTAATTAATTTTGCTTTTATTTAAAAAAATAATTTTGGCACTAGTTTAATTCTAAAAATTTATTTTTAAAGGTTTATATTTTTTTCTCAAATTTTTGTGTTATTAAGAAATTTAACAAAAAAATGTTATAATTTGTGACTGTAAAAAAATTTTTTGGAGAACATATTGTTAATAAATTTGTAAATCATTAAATTAAAAAATTTATGTAAAATTTTCAAACAAAATAATCAAAGTTTTAAATTGAAGTTTATTGAGTTGTTTTTACTCAGTAGTTTTACAACTATGCCGCATATTTTGTAATATTTATTTCAGCAACCAAAACCAAAATTAGAATTTTATTTTTTATTATTTACTGACAGGATGACTTTACCAAAAAATTAACACTAGAGGTAATAATAGCACCAAAACAACTTTAAACTAAAGAAAACTTAAAAATTAGCTAACTTTTATTCAAAAAATTATTTTTTTTAAATAAACAAAAAAGTATTTTTTTCATTAAATAAATAAATTTTTTAAAATTATTAAATTTTTTAAATATTTTTATTTTCTAAATGTTGTTCTAAGAAAAACAAAACATTAAACAATCTTAAACTTATATACATTTATTTAATTTTTTTACGGGTTTTGATATTAATCTTGCATTGTTTTTAATTATATAATTATGTGTTATTTTATAATATTTATTCCCAATTATCAGAATTTGTTTTATATATAAATTTATATTAATTTTAATTACGTTTGTAATTATTTTGTGATTTTAAAAAAATAAAAGATACAAATTAACCGTAAACTTAGTTACAAAATGAATTTACCAAAAAGTTAATGTTAGAAGTAATAATATTTTAACTAAGCACCAAATCAACTTTAAATTAAGAAAAATTTAAACAGGAGCTTAATTTACTTGAACATTTTCTTTTTTTATAAAAATAAACAATTTAATGATTTTTTATTCAAATAAATAAATTTTTTAAAATTAACATTTTCAAAAATTTTAAATTCAAAATGTTGATTTTATGAAATCCAAAAATTAAACAGTTTCAAACTTTTATGATATTAGAAAAATAAAAAAACACTAATTAACCGCTAACTTACTGACACAATAATTTTACCAAAAAATTAATGAATGAGGTAATAATATTTTAATCAAACAACAAAACAACTGTAAACTAAACAAAAACTTAAAAATTAACTTACTTTTTATTCAATTTTTTTTTTTAAATAAATAGTTTAATAATTTTTTGTTAAATAAATAATTTTAAAAATTATTTAAATTAAAAAAAAGTTTCAAATTGTAAATGTTGATTTTATAAAATTAAACAGTCTTAAACTTTTAACCACCTATTTAATTTAAAAGTAATACTATTTTAAATAAGCTTCAAAACAACTTTAAATTCAAAAAACTTAAAATTAGCTTACTTTTATTCAAAAATTTATTTTATCTAAAATAAACAATTGAATACTGTTTGTCATTAAATAAACTTGTTGATTTTATAAAATCTAAAAATGAAACAATTCTAAACTTTTAAGGAACAATTGAATTTTTTTACAGGTTTTGATATTTTCAATATTATTTGTAATTGTAACGAGTGCATTAATTATGTATTACTTTTTAACATATTGTTACATATTGTTTTAAGATATTTTTTTACAATTATCATAATTTGTCTTATACACACCCAAAACAGAAATAGAAAATTTATTTTTTACAATTTTTAATTATATTTGTAATTTTTTTGTGATATTAAGCAAATTAAAAAAAATTAACCATAAACTTACTGACATAACGCTTTACGCAAAAATTAATTTTTGGGGTAATAATATTTTAAACAAGCATCAAAACTTTAAATTACAGAAAACTTAAAAATTAGTTTATTCAAAATTTTATTTTTTTTGATAATAAACAAAAAATATTTTTTTATTAAATAATTAAATTTTTTTAAATTTATTAAATTAAAAAAATTATTTTTAAATGTTGTTTTTACTAAATCTAAAAATTAAACAGTGTTAAATTTTTAATTACCGATATATTTTTTAAAGGTTTTGATGTTTTGTAATATTATTTGTAATTGTATCGCCTGCATTAATTATGAATTTTTTTTTGATATATTATTACATATCATTTTATGATGTTTATTATTACATAAATTGTCTTGTACACAAAAACTGAAATATTAGTTTTTACAATTTTTTAATTATGTTTGTAATTTTTTGTAATATTAGATGAATAGACAAATTCAAATTAACCGCAAACTTACTGACAAGATGAATTTACCAAATTATTAACGTTAAAGGTAATAATATTTTAACTTAGCTCTACAGAAACTTTAAATTAAAGAAAACGTTATTAAATAAAAAATTTTTTTAAAATTATTAAATTTTTAAAAATATTTTTTAATTTTAAATGTTAATTTAAAAAAAAATAAAAAATAACAGTTTTAAACTTTAACCATTTATCCAATTTTTTCACAAGTTCACAAGTTTTCACAATAAATAAATTTTTTAAAATTATTAAATTTAAAAAAACTTAAACTATTTACGCTTTAAGCAATCCAATATTAGTTATTTATTTATTATTTATTACTAGCTTCAACTCAAAAATTATTGTGAGTTATCTTCAGAATTCAAAAATTATTTTTCTACAAACGTTTAAATGTTGATTTTTACGAAATCTAAAAATTAAACAGTTTTAAACTTTTAATTACCAATCACAAATTTTGATATCTTGTAATATTATTTATGATTGTAGCACCTGCATTAATTAAGTTATATTTATTATTATATATTATTGTATAAATTTATTTACAAATATCAGAATTTGTCTTACAAACAAACAAAACAGAAATTGAAGTTTTATTTTTTACTATTTTTTAATTTCACTTGTAATTTTTTTGTAATTATTAGAAAACTAAAAAATAGAAATAAACCAAACACTTACTGACAGGATGATTTTACCAAAAAAATAACGTTAAGGATAATAATATTTTCAACAAACACAAAAACAAATTTAAAATGAAGAAAACTTAAAAATTAGAATACTTTTATTGAAGATTGTATTTTTTTCTAAACATACACAAAAACACAATTTTTTTTTATTAAATAAATAAATTTTTTAAAATTATAAAATTAAAAAAAATTAATTTTAAATGTTGATTTTACAAAATCTAAAAAAGTTAAACAGTTTTAAACTTTTAACCACCTATTTAGTTTTTCCACATTTTTTAAATTATTAAATTAAAAAACAACTATGTAAAATTTTGAAATAAAGTAACCAAAATTTTAACAGAATTTTTAAGAGTAGTTTTTGCCTAGTATTTTTACGACTTTTACTAAATTTTAACGTTACAAGTATTAATTTTGTATCTAATTATATATATATATAAATTTTTAAAATTATTAAATTTTTTAAAATATTTTAAAATTCTAAATGTTAATTTTATAAAAATTAAACAGTTTTAAATATTTAACCAGTTACTTAAATAAATTTTAATATGTTGTAATATTGTTTGTAATTATAACGCCTGCATTAATTATCTTTTTATTTTTAAATCTATTATTACATATCATTTATGATTACAATTGGAATTAGAATTTGTCTTATAACACAACCCAAAACAGAAATTGAAAGTTTATTTTTTACTATTTTTTAATTTCATTTGTAATTTTTTTGTGATTTTAGAAAAATAAGAAAATTAATGAATTTTTTAAATTATTAACCTAAAACCAAATTTTAACGTCCAAATGTTGTTTTCACGGTTTCTAAAAATTTCACCGGTTTAAACTTTTAACCACCTATTTAATTTTTTCACATTTTTAAATTATTAAATTAAAAAAGAATTATGTAAACCTTATGAACAAAATCACCAAAATTTTAAACAGAAATTTTGATTGTCGTTTTTGCATAGTATTTTTACGATTTTATTAAACTATTAACGTTGAAAATAGTAATATTTTAACTAATTAGATAAATAAATTTTTTTAAATTATTAAATTTTTAAAAACACTTTAAAATTCTAAATGTTAATTTTGTAAAAACAAATTTTAAACATTTAACTATTTATTTAAACAGGTTTTAATATGTTGTAATATTATTTGTAACTATAACGCCTGCTTTTATTATTGAATATATTATTACATATCATTCATGACATTTATTTACAATTAGAATTAGAATTAGTTTTATACACAACCCAAACAGAAATCAAAATTGTATTTTTTACTATTTTTTAATTTCATTCGTAATTTTAGAAAAATAAAAAACTACAAATGAACCAAAAATTAACGTTAGGGATAATAATATTTTTTAACAAGCACCAAATTTACTTTAAATTTTAAATTTAAATTTATTTATTAAATACTTAAAAATTAGCATACTTTTATTTAAAAATAAAAAAAAATTTTTTTATTAAATAAATAAATTTTTAAAATTAGTAAATTAAAAAAAATTAAATTTAAATGTTGATTTTACGAAATCAAAAATTAAACAATTCTAAACTTTTAATTACCAATTACAAATTTTTATATTTTGTAATATTATTTATGATTGTAGCAATCTGCATTAAGTAAGTAATGTTTTTGAATTTATTATTATATATTGTTGTATAAATTTATTTATAATTATCAGAATTTGTCAAAACAGAAATTGAAGTTTCATTTTTGTAATATTTTTTAATTACATTCATAATTTTTTTGTGATTTAAAAAATGTAAAGTGGAAATTAACCGCAAACTTACTGATAGTTTTTTACTAAAAGAATAAAAGTTAGAGGTAAATTAATCAAGCACTAAAACAACTTTAAATAAAAATTTTATTTTTATTGAAAATAAATTATTTAATCATTTTATTTTATTTTAAATAAATAAATATTTTAAAATTATAAATTTTTAAAAGACTTTATTATTTAAATGTTGATTTTATGAAACTAAAATTTAAAAAATTTTTATTTTTTTACAGATTTTGATGTTTTGTAATATTATCTGTAATTAATTATGTACCTATTTTTTTTGAGAACATATAACACAGTATGCGTTATTTTTTTAATTTTTTGTATTTGTGATCATCCGTTACACATACAGTTTTTTTTGTCGTACTTGCTTTCCTATCTACATTTTTAATTTAATAGTTTTTTTTTAACTGTTAAAAATTTATTTTTATTTTCTGTTACTTTATAAATTTTGTTTTTATACAAAGTCATAGATTTATATTAAATGAATTGTTTTTTGTACTTTGGTACCGTTTCATTCCATAAATTGCTCTTTAAAAAATTTAAAAAAAGTTTTAGATTTCACAGATTTAGTGATGACTCTTTTTGGCTACAAATAACAAAAATAATATCAATGTTGATTCTTTTTTTTTTAGGAACATTCTGACTTTATCACTCAGCAATATGAAGTCAATCACATAAAATATTTTCCTATATTAAATTTGCCGTGAAAAATCTACATTATCATGGAAGAGCGAGTGCAAAAGTGAAATATTAAAAGTTTAAAGCTTGAAAAGCGTCATATGTAATTTATGCTTTCAGTAACATATGGAAATGTATGGAACCATCAAAAGATAAAAATGTCTTTTCATGAAACCTGTTCAAGTACGAAATTGAAAATTAATGTTTTTTTTCGCGTTGCTTACAAGCGTTTCAACAACTACCATACGAAAAACTGAATTACAAATTACTTGGGTCTTAAACAAATATATATTAGTTTTTTAATTTATATTTTACGTATTTATTTTAAATAAATAAATAACAAAAAATTTTGCCGATGCTCGCGGAATTTAATATACTCCGGTATTTCTACAAATATTTCTTTTCTATTTCCGATAAATGCTGAAATTGTTTTCATCGAAATTCTTTTGTCCTGTGCATAAAGTTTAATTTAGAAAATAATAGAGATCAGTAAATCTAGAAAATGTACTCGACATCAATTTTCTATGTCTCTTAAGTTGATAAAAATTAATCTTACACAATTTAAATAAAATTAATTATTTTTAATTTATTTATTAATACAGTAACTGATACATAGTGTTACGTCAATGTTACATTATTTGTTCTTCAAAATTTGGTGAATGTGCTTTAATGTGAAATCACTGATACAAAAGTATACTAAAATCGGATACAAAAAAATTATTAAAATGAATTTAAAAAATAAATAAATAAATAATTATTAAGTAAACGAAAAATAAACATTTTGTATTTTTTAATATTTTTTTTAATAATTTAAATCATAATCAACATCAAAACTTTTCATTGCAAATATTTCACAAAAATATTAAAATAAATTTAAACATTACAAAAAAAATTAAAATAAAATAATTGGTGTTTTTAAAACTTTCTAAATCAAAAAAAATTTTAAAACAATTTTTTTTAAGTTTAAATATTTATTCAAAATACAAAAACATAACATTTTCAACTTTTTTTTACAGGCTACTAATAATTAAGACAATTTTTTCTTCCAACTAAGTGAAACCATTTAAAAGTGTTTCCTTCTAGGTGGAATTACAAAAAAATGTTTTATGAATTCCAACGTTTTGCCGAAACTTGAAAGGGCTTTATCAAGATTAATTATAATTTATAAAACTGCGTGAGTCACAAAATTTAAAATAAAGCATCAAAATAATGATAATGTTTAAAATGAACTTGTGAATGTTTATCTATTTTGGTTCCGAAGATATCTTGATAATTTTGAATTAGATACTTAGAGTTTAATATTTAAAATTTTTATAAAAATAATTTTTTTCTATTAACTGATGAAGTTTCGAATTTTTACATACTTTGGTTACGTAGATATCGGATGTAAAGCACGAGCTTAAGCATTTTGACAGCTGCACAGGCGAACTTCAACTTTGATAATTTTTAGATTGGAACCTTAGAAGACTTAAGAATTTTATAATTAATTACTGTATTGAATAACCTTTTTTCCATTAATTGATAAAATTTTAAATATTTATTTACTTTGGTTGTGAAGATATCGGGTGTGAAGCAATTTTGATTTTGATAATTTTTGGACTGGAAACTACAATACTTAGAAAATTAATAAATTAACACTGTATAAAATAAACATTTTTCTGTTGACTGATTAAGTTTTGAATTTTAATCTACTTTGGTTCCAAAGATATCGGATGTAAAACACGAGCTCAAGCATTTTGTAAGCCACACAGGCAATCTTTAACTTTGATTATTTATGGACTGGAACCTACAAGACTTAGGTGTTTAGTAATTAAACACTGTTTAGAATCAACGTTTTTCTGTTAAGTGACAAAATTTCGAATTTTTATCTACTTCGGTTCCGAAAATATCGGATGTAAAGCAAAAGCTTAAACATTTTGGCAGCCCCACACGCAATCTATAACTTTGATAATTTTTGGACTAGAAATTACAAGACTTAAGAGGTTAATTTTTAATCACTGTATAAAATAAACTATTTTCTATTAATTAATAAAGTTATAAATTTTTATTTATTTTGATTCTGATGATATCGGATTTAAAGCAAAAGCTTAAGCATTTTAACAGCAAAACATGCATTCGTCAAATTTGATAATTTTGAAACTGGAAACTACAAGATTCAAAAATTTGATATTTAAACACTGTACAAAACAAATTTTTTTTGTATTGACTGATAAAGTTTTAAATATTTATCTACTTTGATTCCAAAGATATTGTATGTAAAGCAAAAAGATTAAGCATTTTAACAGCTACACATGCAACCTTCAACTTTAATAATTTTTGGACGGAAAACTGCAAAACTTAAAAATTTAATAATTAAATCCTGTATAGAAATAAAATATCTATTAATAAATTTCAAATATTTATATATTTAGATTCCGTAGATATCGGGTGTATAGCAAGAGTTTAAGCATTTTGTTCGCCACATAGGTGATCATCAAATTTGATAATTTTTGTATCAGAAACTACTAGACCTAAGTGTTTAATAAGTAAACACTGTATGAAATCAACGTTTCTTGGTTGACTGATAATGTTTTGAAATTTTATATACTTTGGTTCCGAAAATATCGAATGTAAAGCAATAGCTTAAACATTTTGGCAGCCAACTACACTGAATCTTTGACACTTTAGAAGGTTAATTTTAACTTGTATTAAATTATACTTTTTTTAAATATAAAGTTTCAATTTTTTTTTTTTGTTTCCATTGATAAGACTTAAAAGATTAATTAATTTTATAAAGAAATGTTTAATTTTTTTTAATTTTTTGATTGGAAAATATAAAATTTAAAAATTTAATATTTGAACATTGTATAAAATTAATCTTTTTCTATTAATGAAAATTTTTAACTTTTATTCCGAAGATATAGTATGTAAAGCAAAAAGTTAAGCATTTTAACAACTACGCATGCAACCTTCAACTTTAATATTTTTTTGGACGGAAAACTACAAGATTTAGAAATTTAATAATTAAATTTAGTGTAGAATAAACGTTTCTCTATTTACTGATGTAACTTTTAAATATTTATCTATTTTGATTCCGTAGATATCGGGTGTATAGCAAGAGCTTAAGCATTTTAACAGCTACATATGCGATTCCCGGTTTGATAATTTTTGGATTAGAAACTACAAGACTTAGAAATTTAATATTTAAACACTGTGTAGAATAAATTTTTTCTGTTGACTGATAGAGTTTCGAATTTTTATCTACTTTGGTTCCAAAGATATTGGATGCAAAACGCAAATTTAAGCATTTTGTAAGTCACATAAGTGATCATCAAATTTGATAATTTTTGTACTGAAACTACTAGACTTAAGTGTTTAATAAAAAAAATCTGTATAAAATTAACGTTTTTCGGTTGACTAATAAGGTTTAGAATTTTTATAAACTTTTATTCCTAACATATAGTATTTAAAGCAAAAGATTAAAGCATTTTAACAGCTGCACATGCAACCTTTAACTTTAATACTTTTTTAAACGGAAAACTACAAGATTTAGAAGCTTAATATTTAAACATTGTATAGAATAATTCTTTTTTATTAATTAATAAAATTTAAAATTTTTATCTACTTTTATTCCTAAGATATAGTATGTAAAGCAAAAGATTAAGCATTTTAACAGCTGTACATACGACATTCAACTTTAATAATTTTTGGAGTTAAACTACAAGATTTAGAAGTTTAATAATTAAATTCTGTATAGAATAAACCTTTCTCTATTCACTAGTGTAATTTCAAATATTTATCTATTTTGATTGCGTAGATATCAGGTGTATAGCAAGAGTTTAAACATTTTGACAGCCACACATGTTAATAGTACTAATTTTATTTTTTAATCAGTTTTATTCTTTTAAATTTTTATTTTAAAATTTCAAAACAAAAATTTTTTTACAAATTAACAATACTAGTTGTAAAAACAACTAATTATTATAATTTTTTTCTTTAAAAAACCAATATTTTCAATTTTAATTGGCAAATCAAGTAAATTCTAACATAGTTATATTACAAAATTCTATTAAATCACACAAATTTAAAAAAAAATGTAAATTTTACTAATTACTAACTAAATTACAAAAGTTACTGTCATAATTTATTTTGATTTTACTGTGAAAATTTTGTTCGATAATTTTTGCAATTTTTATTTTTTAAAATAAAAATTTTAAAATTTTTAATATTTAGGATTTAATAATAAATTTCAAAAAATCAAATTTGTAAAATACTATAATAGTTTCTGTCTTTAACAAACGGCGAATCTTTATAGTTTTAACTAGTAAAGTTAAATTAATTTGTTTTAAATTGTAACTTTAACTTTATAATTTCTAAAAGTAAAAATTTTTAAAAATAAAATGTAAATAAATAGTAAAAAGTCGATTCGTTGAATAATATAGCCTACTGCGTCTTTAAATTTTGAATCGCTTGTTGTAAATTTGCAAGACAAAAATCGAGAATTCCTTGACAGCTGTTTCGTCGTTTTAAGACTCTTTGTAAATGAAAGAACTTAAGTGTTAGTTTACTATTGTTAAATGTTTGGTTACTTTTTGTTTGTGAATTGTTTGTTAATCTTTTAATTATAATGGTTTTATTTTTTAAATCTCTAAAATAAAGGTTTTTTAGAAATAAAATTTAAATTACGAAAACAAAATGTACTTAATATTTTTTTTTCATTCTTTACAAACTACCAAAAATTATAATAAATTCTAATCTTTGAAAAAGTAGTATTTATAATTTTAATTGGTTAAATTTAAAGACTGTAAATTTCAAAATTAAAAATTTTTTAGATTTTAAATAAAAATACTGAAAATGCAGAGCATTTACTTAACATCACAAATGTAAATTTTCAAAATATTAATTAATTTTGAAAATTTAAATTTCATAAGTTTCTGTTCAGTCGGTATTGATAATGTAAAAATTTTTTATTTTGAACAGTTAGTCTAAGCATATATTTTAAATATTTTAAAAACAAAATTTTTGAAAAGTTTTTTTTAAAAAGCGTCGTTAGATTTATTTTTAAAATTCTTAGTTTAAATTTTAATTTAATTTTTTTGTCACGTGTACTTAATATTGAATTATTTTTTATTAACTTTTATATAACGCTTGTCTTCATTATTAAATTTTATAATTAAAAATATTTTAATGTAAATTAAAAATTTAAAAATAAATAAATCAATTATAAAAATAGTTAAAAATTTTATTATCTTTTTTAAAAACAATTTTTGTTTACTAAAACAATTTCGACAAAAATGAACAATAGTAATAATGTTATTTAGTAAAAATTTTCAAATTGACATTATATAAAATGAAATAGAAACACTAAAATTAACGGATTGCTTTGGTTTTATAAAATTAAAAGTTTTAAGTTTAAAATTAAAATCACACAAAATACTATTTTAATTTTTTTTTAATAAATGTTATTTATTATTATAATTAAATAAATTAATTTTTTAAAATTAAAATTTTTATGTAATTTTAAAAATTTCAAAATAAAATAATAAAAATAATTTAATTAAATAGTTTATGCCATTACACAACATTACAAAAATGTAAATTTTAAATTTTATAGTTTTTATAAATTACGAATTAAATCACATTGCTGATATTGTCATAACCTTTAATCTGAAAAATTTTTTAAATATTTTTGAAATTTTTTCTATTTAAGTGCATTTTTATATTTTGTTTGACATTTTATTTTTTTTTGTGATTTTACAAAAACAAATATTATTAATTTTATGCAGTTAAAAAATTAGCCTTTTTAATTGTATTTTTAGATGTTTTTAAACTTCTCAAAATTAAAAGTTTGAAAAAACAATTGTTTTGAATTTTTTTTGTACAAATTACAAGATTTTGGTTTTTGTTTACTAATAGAATAAATTGAATTTTAGTTAATTTTAATTTAGTAATAAATTTCATACTGATATGTTTTTAATACATATTTTTTAGTTTGCTTTTATATTATCCAAATTTTGAAAATAATAAAAAATAATAAAATGTACCACAAAAGCAAAACAGGGTGACATTTACTCAATGTCAGAACAAAAGTAAATTTACCAAATTTTAATTAAATTCTAAAAAATACTTAAATTACATAAGTTTCTGTTTAGTTGTTAGCAATGTAAAACCTTTATTTTGAACAGTTAGTCTAAGTACTTAATTTAAATATTTTAAAACAATTTTAAAGGCGTCGTTAGATTAATTTTTAAAATTCTTGGTTTAAATTTTTACCAATTTTTTGAAAAGTGCAATTAATATTGAATTATTTTTATTATCGTTGAATATTAATCATTTTTTTAGTAATGTTAATTATTTTATATCAACTTTTATATATTCCTTTTGTAATATTTAAATTTTACAATTACAAATATTTGAATCAAATTAAAAATTTAAATCTATATTTAAAAAAAAAAATAGTTAAAACAATTTCAGTTTATAATAACAATATTTTCTAGAAAAAATCAATATTATTAATGTTATTTAATTTAATTTTTTTATAATCATATTACACATATATTTATTACTTTTAAAATTTAAAAATTTTTTTTGTAAAAATAACACTTTATTAATTAATTAATTTTTTTAATTAAAATAGAAATTTCAAAATAAATATGTTTTAATTTTTTTAATACTAAATGTTATTTAATTTTATAATAAAAAAAAATTAAATTATTTTTTTTAATTGTAATTTCTAATGTAGTTCTTTTATAAATTAAAAAAAATTTCTTTTTAATAATAATATAAATACTAAACTAAATGGTTTTGACATTTTTTACATTATTACTATAGCACTCAAATTGTTTCTTTAAATTAAAATAAAAATATTAATACAGAAAATTAAATAAAATGTTTTATGCCAATATACAACAGTACAAAAACTAAATTTTCCAAATTTTTTATAATTTTTATAATTTACAAATTGAATCACATTGCTGATATTGTCATAATCTTTAATCTGAACAATTTTTGTAAATATTTTTGATATTTTGAAACTAAGTGCATTTTTTTAATTATTTTACTTTGTGACATTTTAATTTTTTTATGATTCTACGAAAAACAAATATTAATGATTTTATTTAGTTAAAAAAATTATTTTTTGTAAATTGTAATTTTAAATGTTTTTGTTTTTAAGTTTTAAAATAAAAAAATTTTAAACATTAATTGTTTTTGCAATTTTTTTTGTTCAAACTACTAAATAATTTTTATTATGTGTACAAAGATTTTGGTTTATGTTTAATAGAATAAATTGAATTTTTAGTTAATTTTAATTTTAGTAATAAATTTAATACGGATATGTTTTTAAAAACATATTTTTAGTTTGTTTTTCAATTTCTCCAAATTTTAAAAAATTTACCCAATGTCACTACAAATGTAAATTTACCAAATTTTAATAATTTTAAAATATAATAATTAAAATTACATAAGTTTATGTTTAGTTAGTAAACAACTTTTTATTTTTGAACAATTAGTCTAGGTACATAATTTAAATATTTTAAAACAAACTTTGAAAATTAATTTTAAAGAATCGTTAGATTAACTCTTAGTTAAAATTTTTAATTAATTTTTTTGTCACGTGTACTTAATATTAAATTATTTTTTTACAAACGATGAATATTAATCATTTTTTTTAGTAATGCTATATTTTATATTAACTTTTATATATTCCTAAATTTTATATTTAAATTTTACAATTAAAAATATTTGAATCAAATTAAAAATTCAAAAATATAATTTAAAAAAAAATAGTTAAAACAATTTTTAGTTTATAATAACAATATTTTCTACAAAAGATCAATATTAATAATGTTATTTAGTAAAATAAAGAAATTATATTACACATATATTTATTTAGTTTTAAAATTTGAAAAATAAAATTTTATAAAATGAAATAAAAAGGATTTGGTCATTGAATCAAAATTAAAAAATATTACTTCTAGGTTATAATTTTTATTATCAAATTACATAAATATATTAATTATTTATTTATTAAATATCAAATTTAGTTTTTTAATTAAAATAGAAATTTCAAACAAATATGTTTTAATTTTTTTTACTAAATGTTATATTATTATAATTAAATAAAATAAAATAAATTTTTTTTTTAAATTAAAATTTTTAATGTAGTTTTATTAAAAAATTCAAAATTAAATTTTTTTTGAAATATAGTATAAATACTATAAATTTACCAAGTTTTTATTATTTTTATAAATTACATAAAAATCACATTGCTGGTTTTGTCATAACCTTTAATCTGCACAATTTTTTTTAATACTTTTGATATTTTTGAAACTAAGTGCATTTTTTTTAAATATTTTATTTTGTAACCAATTTTTTTTGTGGTTTCAAAAAACCAAATATTAATAATTTCATTTAGTTAAATCAATTATTTTTTAAAATTGTATTTTCAATGTTTTTTTAACTTTAAAATTATAACTTTTAAAAAAAAAAATTGTTTTTTATTTTTTTTTATAAATTACATAAAGTATGCAAAAAATTAAATTTTAGTTAATTTTAATTTTAGTTACAAATTTGATACTGAAATGTTTTTTAAAATATATTTTTGTTTTCTTCGCAATTTCACCAAATTTTTAAGTTACCGAAAAGATGTTTTCTAATTCTGTTTAAATTATAAATCTTAAATTTATGTTTTTTTGTAAATGCTTATTGAATACGTAATGTAAACTCTGTTCTATATTTTTTTTTCTGTTACTTCTAAACAAATTCAATTTATTCGTCAGGATTAAAAGCATAAAACAAATTTTAATTATTTTTTTCCAAACTTTTTCAAATTTATTTACGTATTTATTTTGCTTTAATGGTTACTTACTGCATTACATCTTCTTCGTTTTTATTTCGAGTTAATTAAAATGCGTCGCGACGACCTCGAACGTTTAAAAGGATATTAAAATTTTCTTTCAGGAAGTACTCGACCACAATAATCGCATTTAAAAAATATCTCTTCAAAGCAAACGAGCACTTAAACAAATTTACCTTTTGCGAAAAATCGCGACGCGAAAATCCGGAAAGCTTTGTAGAACGTTTGCGCTCAAAAGCTAATTAAGTTAAGAAAAATACACGGGACTGGGAGTCGCGTGTCGCACAAAAATTTGGGTCGTGTAAACAAACGCAAGTTTTCACGTTAAACCATAAATAATGGGAGAGCTTTAGAATTTTTACCTGACAGTCGAAAAGTATTGCGATGGGGATGCATGCTCTATAATATATTATATAAGAACTGGGAAAGATGGAAAACCTGAAATATTTTCAGGTTTCCATGCATTTATATTTGTTCACGAAAACGCGTCCAACGTTACGTCGTCGGTGGGTTTTAAATCATTCAGGATTAAATGCGCTGGAGGGCTTTATTGTAAATTCCTCGTTTCAGTTTAAAAGGAGTACACGAGAGGAGCCTTCTGAGGAAAGTTTATCGAGTAGAAGAGTAAGTGATTGTTATTGCGCCGCAATGATGTCGTTAGGGGATGCGTTGGCGTCTTTTTTTCTAACTCTACGAGATAATTTAGTTACTCATTTGCATGCTCGAGAAGATCTAAGATTTTTCTTGTTACAATTTTTTGTTTAATTTGTTACAGTTCCGCCCGACATAGTGAACGACGACACCAGCGGCGACCTTTCCGTGCTCGAAGGCGAAAACACGACGCTCTGGTGCAAAGCAATCGGCCACCCAACGCCGCGTATTGCGTGGAGACGCGAAGACGGTCATCCCATCATCTTACGAAAGGGACACAAAGAGATTGTCGAAGGTACGCATCCACAAATTATTATTTAATTCACTTTCGGTATTCATGAAACGTGCCGCCATTACTTTTATGGCTTTTTTGTAGGTAATATTTCTTTTTCAATGTAAAAAACATTTTTCAACAATGAGTTTCTAACAGGGCACGTATACACTTCGGATATTACTTTAGTCTCGCATTTATCAGAAAAAGCTTTTACACGTTCATTTTTTAAACTAGACATGAAAAATGATGCGTTGTGCAATATCAACATTGTACCTGTTACGCGTTATAATGCAATTTCTTTTCATTACCTCCGACTTTGATTCAATTGAAGGCAAACTGAATAATATATTTATTTAAAAAAACAAGTTTTTTTCAAATTTTTAACACTTGTGCCTCACGTTGGGCGCCATTAATACCTCAAACTGAAAGTAAAAAATCCCAAAACTAATGTTTTAAACAATAATAAATAAAATTGTTAAAACAATAACAGTACTGAGCTTACTGACATAATCACAATCAAATTAAATTGGGTGAAAAAACTTAACAAGTTAAAATAACCTAAAAATTTACCTTTGGAAATTTTATTGACACACTTAATACTGACTGACAAAATACTATATCAACTCACAGAAATTAAATCGTAATTAATGTCAGAATACAAATAATAAATTTAAATTACTGATAATATACACCACAAATGGATCGAAAACATAATATGCACAGAAAAAACATAAACAAAAAATAAAAATATTAGAAAGAATGGTTTAAGAAATAGAGAGAATAATAACAAAAATAATTCGAACAAATCAAAATTAATTGTCAAAATTTTACACATGTGCCCCACGTTGGGCGCCAATAATATCACAAATTGCAATAAATTTAATGAAAACTGAAACTAATGTAACATAACAAAAATAAATATAACTGTTAAAACAATAATAGTACTGGAGGGACGATGTAACCACAATCAAACCAAATTAGCTGAAAAACTTAACAAGTTAGAATAACCTAAAATTTATCTTTTGGAAATTTTATTGCCACACTTAATACTGACTGACAAAATACTATATCAACTCACAAAAATAAAAATCGTAATTAATGTCAGAATACAAATTAATAAATTTAAATTATGATAATATACACCACAAATAGATCGAAAACATAGTATGCACAGAAAAACATAAATAAAAAAGTAAAAAGTATTAGAAATGGTGGTTTAAGGAATAGAGAGAATAATAACAAAATAATTCGAACAAATCAAAATCAATTGTCAAAATTTTACACATGTGCCCCACGTTGGGCGCCAATAATATCACAAATTGCAATAAATTAAATTAAAACTAAAACTAATGGAACATAACGAAAATAAATAAAACTGTTAGCACAATAACAGTACTGAGCGACTAACATAATCACAATCAAAATTAAATTAGCTGAAAAAACTTATCAAATTAAAATAACCTAAAAATTTATCTTTTGGAAATTTTATTGACACAATTAATACTGACTGACAAAAATACTATATCAACTCACAGAAATTAAAATCGTAATTAATGTCAGAATACAAATAATAAATTTAAATTAGTGATAATATACAATACACCAAATTGGATCGAAAAACATAATATGCACAGAAAAAAATAAACAAAAAAATAAAAAGTATTAGAAAGGGTGGTTTAAAGAATAGAGAAAATAATAACAAAAAATAATTCGAACAAATCAAATTAATTGTCAAAATTTTACACATGTGTTCCATGTTGCGCGCACAATAATATCACAAATTGCAATAAATTAAATGAATACTAAAACTAAATGTAACATAACAAAATAAAAAAACTGTTAAAACAATAACAGTACTGAGCGACTGGATTACACCATCTAAATTAAATTAGCTGAAAAACTTATCAAATTAAAAATAACCTAAAAATTTATTTTTGGAAATTTTATTGATCACACTTAATACTGACTGACAAAATACTATATCAACTCACAGAAATTAAAATCGTAATTAATGTCAGAATACTAATAATAAATTTAAATTACTGGATAATATACACCACAAATGGACCGAAAACATAATATGCACAGAAAAACATAAAAACAAAAATTAAAATATTAGAAAGGGTGGTTTAAGGAATAGATAGAATAATAACAAAAATAATTCGAACAAATCAAAATTAATTGTCAAATTTACACATGTGCCCCACGTTGGGCGCCAATAATATCACAACTTGCAATAAATTAATGAATACTAAAACTAATGTAACATAACGAAAATAAAAACTGTTTAAACAATAACAGTAATTCGAGCTACTGGCATAATCAAAATCAAATTAAATTAGCTGAAAAACTTATCAAATTAAAATAACCTAAAAATTTATATTTGGAAATTTTATTGACATTAATTACTACTGACTGAAAAAATACTATATCAACTCACAGAAATTAAAAACCGTAATTAATCGTCAGAATAAAATTAATAAATTTAAATTAGTGATACATACACCACAAATAGATCGAAAACATAATATGCACAGAAAAAAACATAAACAAAAATAAAAGTATTAGAAACGGTGGTTTAAGGAATCGAGGCAATAATAACAAAAATAATTGAACACATCAAAATTAATTGTCGGACTTTGCTTACACATGTGCCCCACGTTGGGCGCCAATAATATCACAAATTGCAATAAATTAAATTAAAAACTAAAACTAATGTAACATAACGAAAATAAATAAAACTGTTAAAACAATAACTGTACTGAGTAGACTGATGTAATCCAAAATCAAATAAAATTAGCTAGAAAACTTAACAGTTAGAATAGCCTTAATATTTATGTCTCTGAAATTTGGTTGACACACTTAATACTGATTGACAAAATTTATATCAGTTCATAAAAATTATTAAAAACCTGTAATTAATTAATCCAAATTACTGATAACGTACACCATCAATGGATAGAAAACATAATATGACAAAAGAAATATAAACAAAATAAAAATATCAAAAAGGGTAGTGATCTAAGGAATATAGAAGATAATAACAAAAATAAAATAGAGAACAAAAAAAAAGAAAATTTAGAAAAAATAGAACAGATCGTGGAATTAGAGTATGCAAAAAGGAAAAAAGAATTGAAGAAACGAAACAAAAAAATGGAAAAACAAAATGAAATGTATAAAAGAAAACAAACAATATAAAAATTGTTGAAAAAAGGATTGGAGAGACAAAAAATGGAACGACAAGTATAAGAAAAGCAAGAAAACGAAAAAAAGAAAGAAAACGAATGAGAAAACAAAAAAGAAATAATAAATGTAAAAAAGAAGAAGACGGATGTAATACAAAAAATATACAGGAAAAAAAGAAAATATATGAGAAAATATAGAAAGGAGAAGAAACTCCAAAAATAAAAAACAATAGTATGCAAAGAAGGAGGGAATAATATAGATAGGGACTACTGTCGTAAATGGCAGATAAAAACATAAAAAAGCAATAAACGAAAATATACAAGAAAAACAAAGGAAAGCAATTAAGCAGTAGGAGTAATAATAAAAAAGAAAGGTATGGGTGTTGATGTCCCCACTAATGCAGAAGAGATAGAAGAATGAATAAAATTTAATAGAGATACTTAAAAAAAACTACTACTAGCAAAACATGTAGAGAAAACAAAAATAAAGATAATCGAAATGACATAAAATGCTAGAAATATAGTAAAAACTGAAATTAGAAAGAATACAAAACAAGAAAGAAGAGATATGAAAAAAAAAAGATAATGAGATACTGTACACATGCTGTAAAGAAGTGGAAGCACAAAAAAATAAAATATGGGAAAGAAAAAGAAGAAAAATGTTATAAAAGAAAGGTATAAGCAAGAACATAGATAAAAACATTAAAACCGGAAGAAAATGTATGGAAGAAGTGATAATATCAAAAGATGAGGACACACAAATGCAGGAAAAAAACAAAATAAAAAAAAAAGTAAATATAACAAAAGTATAAACAATTCTTGACGAAAAGAGTCTCAAAGTAAATAACAAAGAGAAAGACTTGTGAGAGAATTATGACCAGAAAAAACGGTGAGGTAGATAATATAAGAGAAAAGGGAAATAATTCAATAGATGAAGGAAGCGACAGAGCAAAGGAAAATAATAAAAGAAAAAAAATTTTATTAAAAAGATACCTTTTTAAGGTATAGTCCAAGTTGTGAAGCATTTAATTAATAAACAACTCAATTGTCAGTCATTTTAATTTTAATAAGCAGTTATAACCTACTTAGAGACTTAAGCAATTTATAAATAAATAAATTAGTTGGTGATTGAACTTTTGTCAGTCAATTAGTTGTGTATGTCAGTCACGCTACAGACAAGTAGTTATTACATTATCTAAGTCAGTTTAATCAAATCTAAAGTTAAAATTAGTCATCTAACGGAATATGAGTTAATACCTTGTTTTGTTTATCTTGTTTGTCGATTAGATATTATTTGTCTAGTGAGGCGATATTTGTTATATTGCTGCCACTTGTTAAATATTTTTCTATACAGTATAGCTTTTAGTGTATTATTTAGTTGATTAATAAATCAATTAGTCGTTAAATCAATGTTAAATTTATTGTCCACTTCGACATCCAAGCAAAACAGTAATTTAGTAAGGTTGTTTTGTCAGTCAATTAAGCACTCAGTCACTGATTGTATCAAAGAACCAAAAATAATTTATTGCAATTTCGTCAGTTGTTGTAAATAAAAATTAGTACAGTCAATTATTTCTTTTATTCAAACTTATATTAGATTAATTAATCAATTGTCAGTCATTTTATAATATATTGCATTAGTGAATAAATAAGTTATTAAATCATCAGTAAATTATGTATTTAGCTTGTATTAATCAACCAACTTGTCAGTCAATCACTAGATGACCAGCAATTGCATGAAATTAATTAATCAAAATTACTAAGTTGAGTTAATTAGTAACTTGATGAAAGCTGTGATTTTAATTATGAGTATGAGTTTCTTAAAAAAATTCTGTTGGAAACGATTTGAATTTGGGTACAAAATTTTTCTTATTAATGTCAACGCCATATGATCTACTGTCAGTCGGTTTGCCTATTAATTGAAAAGCAAGTTAGCAGTAAGGCAATAAGTAAGTCCTCGCACGTTTACTAATAGTTTTGGTACTTAGAAGTTAGTACTTTGTTAGTCCTCTAATACAAAATACAATTAAAAAAAAATTTTAAGCTGAATAACTTTACTGTCAGTCATATCTTTATTAAACAATTTTTTTGTTTCTACTTCAAAACATTATTTGATTACAAATTCTGATTTGCATTTAAATAATCATTAATAACAACAAATTACTCAGTAATTTAATTACTTAATCATTAAATTGTTTAGTTAGTTTTTAACTATTTTGTTAAAGTAATCAGGTTTAATACCACAGTCAAACAACTAGTACATAAATGAACTAATTAAAATTAATCAAATTACTTAATCGTGTTATACAATTAGTGATTAACTAATTGTTCAATTAGAATTCTTTGAAAAAAATTTAAAATAGTAACAAAAACTGAGACAACAAAAACAATAAAATTTTCTTTATTATACTAATTATAAAATTTACAGTTTAATTTAAAATAAAAAAAAATAAAATCAAAAAGAATTGAAGCATCAAAAAGTTATGTAAAAATTAATAAATTTATTGTTGACAAAATATTTTTTTTAACAAGTAACTTTAATTTTTATTTAAAAATATAAAAATAATAAATCAAATTAGCTAATTTGGTAAATATCATATAAAAACACAATAAATTTAATAAAGAAAAATTTTAATCAAATTAAATTAATTCTAGAAACTAAACCAATAAATTGTATTTTTAAAAATTTAAATTAAATTAAAATCATTATAGACATTTTAAAATTTTTTGTAGTTTTTTTAATTTATTTTAAAAAATAAATGCTTAAAAAATAAAAAATAATAAAAATTTTACAAAACTTAAAGTAGTAGTCATTTATTAAATAAAATAAATTAATTAAATACGTCACAAAAAGTAAATAATATAAAAAATTAATAAAAATTTTGGTGTTGTTTTGTATGTTATATTTAAAAAATAGAATCATGTATCTTTGTCACTTTTAGTAAAACATTGAAAAACTTTTAGAAGCAACATAGAACAATTGCTTTAATTTAGAATAAATAACAAGTAATTATACAAACTAAAAAACTTAAAAAACAAATATTATCAAAAACACAAATTATTAAAGAAAAAACTAACAATAAAAAAAAAAAACCAAAAAAAAAATTTTAATAATAGAAGATATTGCATTCAAAAAGTATAAAAATATACACTACATACAAACTAAAAAAAAATTTAAGAAAATTTAAAGTCAATTTAATTAATTAAGAAATTTATAATAAAAATAAATTTTATAATTTACTTAGTAAAGATGTTTTAATTCATTCATGTTTGATACATAAAAATATTTAAAATAAAAAAAATAAATTAAAATAAACCTTTGCATTAAAATTTAAAAAATTAAAAAAAGAAAGTAATTTAATTAATAATAAGAAACCATGAAACGGTTTATTTAAGAAATTATTTTTAAACTTTGTAATAAGCCATATACAAAAATTTAGAATTAAAAAGAAAACTACTACTTGAGATATTACAACAACTCAAATTAAAAAAATTATCATTAAATAAAACATTAAAAAATTTAATTATTTTTCAAACACAAAATTGTATATATTAAATTTGTTTAAAAAATTTTTTTTTAATTTAATTACTTAAATATGTTAGACTATTTACAAAATAACACAACAATATTTTATAATTATTCCCTAATTTTTTTTTTAAATTAATTAATTGACATGAAAACTAATCCCTAAATTTTCCTTTTGTTGGTTAATTTTTTTAGTTTATTTAATTGATTGATTTAATTTATTAAATTATTCTTAAACTTATTTGTTAAACTAAACTGTGTAGAGTATTTTAATTGTAATTTTTAGAACAAAAAAATTCTTAATTTTTAATTTGATTTATGTTGTATGTTACAGTTTACCGTTTGTTGAATTTTTATTATTCACATTTTAGCAATTAATTTTTTTAAATAAATATAAAAAATCATTTTTTTAAGTCAATATAATAATACAAACAAAAAAAATTAAAAATTTTTAATTTATTTTAATTTAATTTTTTTTAAATTCTTTATTTAAAAATTGCAACAATATAGCTAACAATTTTTCATATTTTTTAATAATTTAATTTTTTTGTTTATTTTTTGAATGCTAATTTTTAAATTTTGTATTAAATTTTTCAAATTAAATTACGTTAAATTAAAATTTTAATATATTTGTTTTTGTTACTATAAAAATATTTATTGGTACAAGAGAAATTATAAAATTTATAGAATGGTAAAATGTAAACAATACTATAAGTATGAATTACAAACAAAAAAATTGTTGTTCTATTAAATGCAAGTTTGATACCTTATTTTTAGAATATAAATGTTTTTAGTGTAACAATTAATGTTAACTTTAAAATAAAAATACTAATAGTTGATGAAGTTGTTAATTAAAATTGTTTTCTTTAATTACAAAATTTGATTTAGTCAATTTAAATTATATGCGAGTATTTCGCTGGCGCACAACGTGAGGCACGAAAAATGTCAATACTAATTTTAAAACTCCAACACAATTTTTAGGTAAATTATTATCTCTTACAATTAACTAATGATTGGTAAAATATTTTTTATTTATTTTTAAACATCGGCATTTAAACATAAAATTTTATAAATAATTTTTTTAGTTTATTTGATTTATATTTTTTATTTTTCCCAAAGTAAAACAATAAAACCTAGCTTTGCATATTAAGTTTATAAAAGTATACTTCTGACAAAATATTTAGTAATTTTTTATCTTTATAAACTCTATGTTTTTGACTGTTAAACTAATCTAACCTACTTAGTAAGTTAAGAATTTTAGTACTTGTGGTACGTTGATGTAATGTTTTAAAAACTTGAAACTATGTATTGAATTAAAATTAATATTTGGAGTGTACTGATTACACCCAACGTGAGTGCACAAAAATTCCATAACACACTTAAATGCGAATTCAATTTAATTTCAGTAAATATTATCGAATTATATTAAATTAACCAAATTTGAAATACATTTTTCTCGTCAGCATTTTAATTAATAAAAAAATTTATTTTTAATTAATTTTTTTTTTCAAGCACCACATCGTTTAAATTTTTAAATTGTAATTTTAATTTATATAATTTTTAGTAGATATAGATTTTTCACAATACACAATTAAGTAATGATTTTTGAACCTAATGGAAAACTTTTATAAACCATTTACTCAATTAAAATGTACACAACGTTAGGGCATAAAAACTTTGTACTTAACTTTAGTTTGAAAGTAATTATTATTTTACAAATTAGCCAATAATTTGTACAAAATCATTATTAAGGTAATTTTATGATAAAAACAAAAAAATAAGAAAACTTTAATAAAACGACGCCATTAAGGGAATATTTTTTACTCGTTTTACATACAAATCTGTTATTACTAATTTTATCTCGTCAAAATAATTTTCCTCCTCCACCGTATCAACGACACACTTACATCAAATAGTAATATTTATGCATGAAATGTACCGATAACACGATGAAATATACCTTCAAGATCAGCCATAGTTCTTCTCGAAGCCTACCAATAATACGTATAAATTATTCAGTCGATCATACGTTACGGCTTTTGTAGCTTATAACCTCGAGTTATTTTTAAAAATGAGATGTTTTCGCGTCAAGAGGAAAGTTACGAAAAAAAATTCCGGATTCATCTTGCGAGAGTTATGAATTCAGATTACGGAGTTTCTGCCACCAGGTTTTATTAGATATTGAGCGTTTGACGTTTTTTTCGTTACATTTACTATGTACCTGTAAGAATTATGTTGATGGCTTATTAACAAAGTCTGCACCAAAGATCTTTTTATGGAACGTTGTTAACGGGTTAAAAGTATATAAAACTAAAAACATTTTTAAGTGTTCGATTTAAGGCAAGCAGAAACATTTTATTTCCACCAATATTTAGCTTCAAAATAGAAAGTATGTTTGATTAAGAAACTTAAAACTAAATAGTTGCGGTACAACAGTTAGGATTATTGCGGTGTAGTTATTAACACGTTCTTTGCAAATTAGCACAGGTTCAAAACCCAGTTCATAAACAAAAATTTTTAAGTAACTACTAGGCTAATAATTAATAACTACAGCAAAATATTAGAAAATATTTAATTACCTACAACCTTTGTTCAAAATTGAAAATTTTAATGTGTTTAAAACAAAATTTAAATACTACTTAACCTATAAATTTAATCAATCACGTATTACATATATAAAATAATAAAAAAAAATAATTATAATGAATTACAATTTTAATTTCAAAATCATTTTAAAATTTCTAAAAAACTGATTAATTTTTATAAATTGTCAAAATGTAAAAATTATACCCAATTATCACTAAGTCGCATATTTTTCTTTGGTACAATCCTCAAAACAATGCAATTAAAATTTTAAAAAGTATAAACACACATTTTATTAATCTAATAAAAACATTTTAGTTTCTTTATTTATTTTTATTTTTAACAGAGTAAATAAGTTAAAATAAGTAAAGAACACTTTATGTAATATTTTTTATTAAATTTAGTCAAATAATCAATTTTTACTCATAACTGCAAAACAATTATAATTAAATTAAATGAAATGAAAAACTGTATTTTTACTAATTTTTAACTTTTTGTTACAATTATTCAATTGACCGTAATCTATTAAACAAAACTAAATATTTTTTCAAATACATAATTAAAATATTAATTAGTATTAGATTGTTATATTTAATATAAATTAATAAATGTCATCGTCATAAATAATATATTAATGATAGTATTCGATCTCAAACTGGAAATTTAAAAAGTATTCTCGGACAAAAGTGTTAGTGTAATTTTAATAATATAAAAAGTCAAATAATTATAAATATTCAATAAACACAAATTAAACTTAAAAACAATTTTTGAAAGTAAAGTTTAATTTTTGAAATAATTAGCAATACGTAACTGGAACGAAGCAATATCA